>PKQL01000067.1:0-72777 GCA_002916455.1 Penicillium sp. CF05 | reverse complement strand
GGGTTCTTTGATTTATTTGGAATATTTTTCTTTTTCCACTTGACATATCAGAATAATTTTATCATATACAGAAACCCTTGAAGACTACATTGCTCTCAAGTCCAAAAAAAAAAAAAAAAACCAGAACGCTAATTGCGCCACCATGCAGTCGGCATTTCACTCCAAGCTAAGCAATTGCCGGTAGGCTAACGTTAGCCCGTTAGCCAATGGCCTCGAAATAAAGGCTGAAAACGTCCGAAATGATTTTAAATGCGACCGTTTAGTATATCGATATGAAACAGGATAAATTGCCTCGAACTCTCATAAAGTATGTACCCGTGTTCGCAAAGGAGATGCCCAGATGGGAAGAATGATCGATATAAATTGGCCGTGTTTGGAATGGCCCTTGTCGCTTGTTAAGAAGAACGACAGGGATCTTACAGGAACAGACTCAGATCAAAAGGAGTAATTAGTTTACCTAGAACTGTGGTGTCTTTTCTTTGCTTGGACTTACAATTCACTTTCTTATGTTTGATGCTACTATATCCTTTTGCGAGGTATACACCTAGACCTAATAGTTAGGATCAAGCCATATTACTGAAACAGCTAACAGCTGTTATTGCATGTATTTGCATACTTGCATATCTCAAGCCCTCCTTCCTCCACTATATACTACCTAGGTATATTTATAGGTTTCCAAAGTCTAGATCAACGACAGTCTAATAGTCACCTCTGCCTCTCTGCCTCGGTCCATTCTACATGCTCTGCTACCTCGACAGGCATAGCTCCCTTGCCAACAGCTGTTCTCTCAAACTCTTCATCTTCGCGCTCAATATACTTCTGCGGGCGTTTTCGGCAGATGGCATCCGGGTCTCCAGTCACAATCAAGGATGGGTTGGTGCGGTAATAGGCATCAAGATCCTCCAGACTCCGGTTGGCTACAGTGACAATGAGTAAGAAGAAAACCAACAAGGACAGCATCTGAGCATACCTGTCTCCGGGTAGAAGAAGTAGAGGATAGGTAGGAAAACAGCATTGGTCACTGTCCAGACAATCCAAAACTTCCAGCCAATACTTTGAATTCCGATCGGGGTGATCTCCACGACGATGAAGTTCGTAATCCTGTTCTTCCGTCAAAAAATAGCCAATAAGATATGTTCACCATTCAGATACGTACCAGTCAGTAGCAGTTGCAGCTGCAGCACCCTTTGTCCGCATGGGCAGGGAGTTGATTTCAGTGGGATATAACCAGGGCACCCCGAGCATGCCAATACCGAAAGCCCCATAATAAAGGAAGAAAAACGCGACCGAGGCATTACCGTATACACTACCATTCTCACTAGTCGCAGAATACCGAAGCAGGATAGTAATAACGAGGAAGCACACGAACTGCCCAAACGTCGAGAGAAGCATTAAACCACGGCGACCCATACGCTCAATCAGAAGCACAGCTATACCCGAGAAAATCAGGTACGAGACGGCATTGCAAGCCGACAGTAATCGAGCCATTTTCTCCGGCAAACCAACGGATTTGGTCAGTACAGTAGGCATGTAATAGGACATGATGTTGATACCGCCGAACTGCTGCATGAACTGACTACCCACACCCAGGAATATTCTGCGCAGTGTTTTGGTATCATTCTTCTTGTCTTTCTTGAGGAGGTCGCGCCAGCGCACGGCATTCTGTCGCTCGTATTGAATACTGAATGCGATCTCGTTGCGCTGGGTTACAACCATGGGGTCGTCGATCGGCTTTGCTTCGAGGCAACTGAGGACTTCGATTGCCTCTTCTTCTTTGTCATGGGCTAGGAGCCAGCTGTTGGTATATCTTTAGGTGCGCTATCGTCAATGAAGGGATTGGCTTGTATGCTTACCGAGGAGACTCCGGCAGCCAGGGCGTTGTACTCCACAGAATGAAGAAGAAGAAGAATTGGAACGCAAGTGGAAATCTCCAGGCTACAGAAC
Source organism: Penicillium sp. CF05 (assembly GCA_002916455.1). Lineage (NCBI taxonomy): Eukaryota > Fungi > Ascomycota > Eurotiomycetes > Eurotiales > Aspergillaceae > Penicillium > Penicillium sp. CF05. Next base: position 70,833 of record PKQL01000067.1, on the reverse strand, counting down.
CGCCTGCAAATGATAGTCCATAGTTGATCCAGTTGACGAGACAGAAACCAGCGATGTTCATCATCATATCGAGGATTACCAGTTTTCCGCGCCATTTTGTTTGGGATGTCTCGGTCTGCCAGATTGGGGCTGTAGCAGTGTTGATACCTATTTTCGGTTAGGTTACTGTATTTCAGCTGGGCATAATAATCTTAGTTTACCGTTTCCAACACTATAAGGGATGTTAGAAGATGATGAGCGTCCTAAAGAGAAGGCCACTTACCCTAACACGATACGACCAACGAACATCTGCGCCAAGCTAAACGAACTCGTCTGAAGAATAGCCCCTACTGCCATGATCGTAGTTCCCAGCAGAATAGCTTTCTTTCGGCCCAGACGTTCACCAGTGGTGAAGGCGATAAGGGCCCCAAAGAAACAACCAATATCATATATCGCAGTCACCGTGGATAGGGCCGTTGTCTTCGTAGGTCCGACGAGATCGTGGCTTACAAGAAAATCCTGTGTGATTACGACGCCGCCTGGATTGAATTAGAGGTTAATAATGTCATGGATAGTTTGCAGAGTACTCACTAAACACTCCTTGATCATAACCAAATAAGGTCATATCGGTTGCGCATGCCACCTAAAACCAAATATGTCAATCGATTTCAACCGAGTACGATATACTTCTAGTCATACCGTAATCCAGAATGTCAGCCATCCCCCTGTTAACCCGAAGTAGGGCTTTTTCTTCTGTGTGGTAGTCATATCGGAAAGTAGATCGAAGAAATCAAATCCCCGCACCGTACCCACGTATTAGTGGAACTTCATTCCTTATATGCCGGTCTGGAAATAGCCTAAATACCCAATTCCATGAATATATGCAAGGGATTTGCCGATTCAAACGGGGAATGATCTCCCGAGGTCGGCTCCGCCCCGAAGTCCGGGGGAAGTGTGGGGGAAAGTTCGAGGAATAAAGCGATTAACCCCAAAAAGAGTATCCCGGAGGACCTGATCGTCTTCCTTTGATACCGCATCTAGATTGGATTCGCTCAGATTCAAGGATAGCCGATTTTCTTGCGTCACTGGTCGGCTAAGAGGCTGAAAGAAAGAGTAAACCATCGGCTATCATTGCCTTTTATACACTCCAATAGGGAAGATTATATTCCAGCATGGTTAGCATGGGAATGGTACAATATTCGTAGACCCTCAAAGAGGTCTTTGTTATTGGAATATCCATTTTCAGGGCTAAGACTGGGGTTAATTAGCCGCAAAGGCCTTCTTTTAACATATTCCATCTTATGGCAGTAATGAACACGAACCAAATGTTGAAATTACCATAGTTAAAAAAGAGATATATGCAGGCCAAAACCTGAAAGACTGCCAAAAAAAGACCACTAGAAAGACATATGAAAAGACTATGGAACAGCGTATACGCAGAGCCTCTATATTTCTAGGCGAAGTGTGAAAATACCGATTGCTACGCTCCTATTTCCTAATCCTTGATGTCTATATATCGCACAGGTCATTTTTTTTTAAAAGATGATATTGCATGTCTCACGAGTAGATGGTATAGGGCTAAATGCCACAAGAAAAATTTAACCAGGGAAACACCGTCTGAAAACACCAGAATCAACCCACAAGGCATCTGAGATGGAATGCAAGTTCAAACGCAGCAACCTTCTGATGGCAAGAAGGTACGTCCGCCAAAATCCAAAATAATCCAAAATCCAAAGCCCACGTATAATACTCCATAGTAATCCCCCACCCCGAGTCTAGAACATGGAAGCCAGTCCATGCAGCTCGGAGATGCATATGCAACCGGCATCGCATCTCCATCCCCCGGGTCCTGCCCTATCTAGCCGTAAACCTCAGATCAAAGAGTCACGCTCTCAAGATCCCGCATGACAATACCCATTTGAGCCCGCTTGGCTGCCTCGGCAACAAGATTGAAATCCTGCAAAAAGGGCGCTGTGGCAGTTGGACCCCCGAGATCATTTATCTGGTGGGGATAGGTATCCGATGTGGCCGCCGGAGCGGGGGCTGCATTCGTAGGTAATAATGCATGGGTGTTGGCTGCGGGGGCGGGAACAGTACTCGGGTTGGATGTGTTGCCGATTGCTTGTGACGAGGGTTGCATGGGAGGGGCGGACGTCYGCGGGGAACAGGCGGATTGTAGCGAGGGCGAAGACAAGACCTGCCTGGTTGCATTCGATGCGACTTCTAGGGTACTTTGAGCCTGGGCTGTCATACTAGACTGGCCCGTTGAAGGGTTCAAGGTTGAGGAGGAGGGCTGGGTGAGAGGTGCTTGAGGCTTGTATGGTGTTCTCAGGGTCGAGTCCATGACGTGACTAAAGCGGTCCCGATCTTTCAAGATGCAAAAAAGAATAAGTCACAATGAACGCGGACTTGGCTAGATTGGTAGAACGGGGGAAGGCTGTTGCTATGGACAGATATGCGACGGGGGGTGAAGTGGAAAAGAAAGCAGAGTGGCAAGGAAATCGAACTGGATGCAAATTGGGCTAAGACGAATTTAGCCGGTAATTTCCACTAGAGACCAAATTGCAGAAGTGAAAAGAGATTGCAGTCTAAAACCTGCCCAGGTCAGGTGGGAAGTCAGACATCAAGTCGGAGATTTCCACTTCATCTCTCAGATGACATTTCAAACAGTTTTTTTTTCCTGATCCCGAGGTTTGTCCGGGTATTATATGGTATTGGGACTGTATCTCCACGCTCATCTCCACAATACTCCATATAAATGTATGTACCTGTATGTACCATGGGTAATATAATACACGTGACTAATGTAGCAGTCACAGTACTTTGAATATGTACTATTAGTAGTAGTAGTAGTAGTGGTAGTAGTAGTTGTAGTTGTAGCTGTAGTCCTAGTAGTAGTTCTCTCCAAACATCAATCTGACTTGTATGAAGCCGAAAGATCCGATAATCAGCCCACTGTATTGCCTTGTTATATATACATATCTTGATGCCTGAGGCAATAAAGAGGGGAAGATCATCCCGATAAGAACTTGATAACTGATATCGAGAATTTTTTCCCCTCCAAAGCATTGAATCCATATACTAATATACTACCATGGACGAAGAATTTGATTCGGGGAATATGTTCCAGGACCCGGAAGGGTACTATCCTGAAGATGAACTGCCCACATTTGCCGAGCACACTATGCTATCAGGCCAGAAAGTGCGCGTCCGTCTTGTGGGCAGCCACCCTCTCTATGTACGATATCAATGGACATAACTAGCCGCGCTGCCTACTTACAGACCTTGGCAGGGAAATTTGCTATGGAACGCTGGCCGAACCAGCTCTCATTACATTGAGGAGCACACCGAGGATCTCATCCGAAACAAGGATGTCCTCGAGATTGGTGCCGCAGCAGGCGTTCCCAGCATTGTGAGCGCCATTCAGGGCGCCCGGACAGTGGTATTGACCGATTATCCGGACCCAGATCTAGTGGGAAACATGAAGTACAACGCAGAGTTGTCGGCCACTGCCATTCCCACAAGGGAAGACGGAAAGCCCCGCCTCCACGTCGATGGCTACAAATGGGGCAGCGACGTGAGCCCGCTACGGGCGTATCTTCCCCCAGCTGCCGATGGCTCACCATCCTTGTTTGACGTATTGATCATGGCGGATGTGGTATACAGCCACCGCGAGCACCCGAACCTGATCAAAACCATGCAGCAGACCATGAAGAAGGACCCGAACTCTGTTGCTCTGGTTATCTTCACTCCCTACCAACCCTGGCTGCTGCCCAAGACTGAGCAATTCTTCCCGTTGGCCGAGGCGAGTGGTTTCAAGGTCACCAAGATCTTTGAGAAGGTGGTGGACGCGGTGCTGTTCGAGAATGACCCTGGCGTAAGTCTATATTTTGAGAGTTTTCCTCTGGATTATGGCCGTGTTGCTGACTCTCAACAGGATGAAAGGCTCCGAAGAACTGTATTCGGATATGAAATCCGATGGGCGCAGGATCAATTGGAGGATTCATCCAAAGCTGTTTGAGCCATTGATTTGATACCCCCGGCCTACTTGGAACGATGACATGATTACATGACAAAAGTTCGATAGACTATATATACATTGAGATTTAGATCTGTTCTAGAAAATAGAAATCCATTTACTATCTCTGTATAAGGCACCTGAACTAAATATCTCTGCCTCATACGTCAGGCCTCAATTTCACTATGTAGCCTTCCATGTATGCTTTTGCTCTCTAATCCAGTATTCGTATTAGTAAATACTAACCAAGTACAATGATCATGTCAATTAAGAAAATAGCCCAAATTTCAATGACAGACCCTATACTAGACCGTAGATGGTTTGGATGTAGATGCGGGTCACATGCCACACCCCGCAAAGAAAAAAAAGTCCGCCAGAACAGACACCGCAACGACACAACAATGCCGGTAGGTCGAGAAACCCCTTGAATCCTGCAATCAAATCTGACAGAATGTAAATTCAGCTCGTCGTTTTAACGGGATACCCATGCTCCGGTCTTACCCACCGCGCCAATCAACTCGCATCTCTGTTTGAGAAACACCAAGATGAAGTATTCGCAGCAGCGGAAGCAGGCGCGCAGGTCTCCTTGAAGTCTCGATACAAGGTTCATGTGGTCGCTTCACACGACTCCTCCCATCCACGGACTGTCTACGACCATGCCCGCACCGAGAAGGAGGCGCGCGGCGTCGCCTACGCCAGAGCCAAGCGTGTGCTCAAACGGGACAGCATCGTCATTCTTGACGGGATGAATTATATTAAAGGATGGAGGTACCAGCTGTGGTGCGAGGCGAAAGCTGCGCAAACGACATGCTGTGTGGTATGAGACCGGGACCTACAAAATGAAATGCGACACCCAATAGCTGACAAGTCTTCTGTAGGTTCACGTCGGGACACCCGTCGACCAGTGCGTCGCCAACAATAACGCCCGACTACGCCGAGACGCCCGCAAGGAAACAGACCAAAATCCAACCGATTCGCAGACCTCAAAGCCCCAAGACACCCCCGCACACGACTCCGCAGAATCTACCGAGGACACCGAGGACACCGAGGAGGCCTACCCACCAGAACTGCTCAACAACCTCATCTTCCGCTACGAGGAACCAAGCACCCACAGCCGCTGGGATAAGCCCCTGTTTACAGTTCCCTGGGACGACCCAGAACCCCCAGTAGCAGACATCTTCGCCGCCTTGACAGGCGTAGTCCTCCCATCAACCGAAGCTCCCACCGAAACAGCGATCCCAAGCCTAACGGACTCCCTCGCATCCACCACCATCTCAGACGTCGCCAGCACAGCAACAGGCACTCGAGGTGGCGGCCGCAGCGGGCTCTCAGCACGCGCCCGAATCGTCCCGCACCAAGCCACCGTCCAAGCAGCGGCAACAGACTCGAACGCAATGTATGCAATGGAAAAGCGGACGTCGGCGGTTGTGACTGCAATCCGCAATTTCACGCAGACCTACCCGTCTGCGGAGGTAGCACTTGCGCAGAGCAGTCGCGCCGATGCAATCGCCATTGACGTGCCGGAAACAACTGTTCCCATCCTTGTTCCGTCCCATGTTGCCCTAGGTGGGACGACAGAAGAACTCGCCGCTGCTGGTGGGGTTCTGACTCTGCCGCGACTGCAGAGGCTGCGTAGGCAGTGGATTGGCTTGAACAGATCGTACATTGGTCGGGGTCATGGTGGTGGAGGCGGTACGCTGGCGGCTGATCAGATTGGAGATGCGTTTGTGCGATTCCTCAATGCTGAATTCTCCGGTGAGGTTGCGGAGACTGCGGAAGAATAGATGCTTTGCATTGAAGTAGGATCAGATATATTAGATCTCTTTTCTTTTCTTTTTTTCATTACTAGAAAAAGTCGGTTGGTATGAGATAACGAGGTTATGACTTCTACATGTCTTTTCTTTTTACCTGTACGTTCAAGGATTGCAAAGTGAAAAAAGTCATTCGAAACAAAATACAAGAACGAAACACTACATATCTATCAACATTGGATATCAACAAATCAAAATCCAACCGATTGTTGGACAGTACATGACTATCTCTCTTCACTGTCATTCTTCCTTTTTTGAGACGCGCTTTGCTGTTTCCTCCGCGTAAATTTCGGGTCTTTTGTGTCATTTGGGGTGGTTTTATCCATGGATCTGAAGTGTAGCCCAAGAAGCTCAGAAGCCCTTGGTACTGAATCCAGATCCCCATGTGGTGAGCTGCTTGCGATCGGGGATCAACAAGCTCTCGAGCGTGGCTGGGTTTCCACGCTGGTCCTATCCAGTTCCTGGCCGTAATATCCATTTTCTTGGAATCGGGTTGTCCTTATCCGATGATGGGGTCAGGCTGAGACAATCCTTTGGCCGACGTCCACTTGTATACTCGCGAGCAATCGCACTGGGTTTCTCCATGTATTGAAAGTGCCTGGCCAGCAAGCAGCACGGTCTAGCCGCGGAGTGAAAAGGAAATCAAGAAAAGTCCTCCCGTAATCTCTGTCCATATCGTTTAAAAGAAAACTGCTGTTCTCCTCCGGGACGGAGGCCTACAGCCTCTTAACTCTTCAAGGCAATCCATTGGGCATGTGGGAAACAGCCTGGCTGGCCTCAATCTGGCGGTAGTTCAGACCCAAGGTGAACAGTTCCTGAAAACTGGCGTTGACCTTCTCGTGCAAGGTAGTATCCTGAGGGGAAATGTTACCCAGCTCCTCGAGCAGACGCGAGCGGCACTTGAAGAAGTTCTGCTCGGCGTTCTGAAGGCGCTGTCCAAGGCTAGCGGAAGTCTGGGTGGCCTTGATGGAGCTAGCCTGGGAGTGGACGGAGCGGGTGCGCTTCATGGTGGGAGCTGCGGTGGCACCGGTGACTCTCCTCTTGCGGCCAGTGGGTTCCTTCTTTTTGATCTGACCAGCGCCGGGCGAGGTCTCGGGCGAGCTGTGGCGCTCAGAAGTGGCATAGTCATGCACGCGTCGCATGTGGTCGTAAAGGTTCCATCTCCTTGGGAATCCATTTCCGGGAACGGCGCGCTCACAGCCCTCCCACAGGCAGAGGTGGGGGTTATCTCCATGGCCATGTAATCCGTGGGCTTCACGCTCGTGGCGGAACAGACAGGCGTTGGAAGAGAAGCGCAGCTGGGCATCAATGCAGGCGGGGACCTTGCAGCGGTATGGCTTCAGATGGGAATCCAGGTACTTGCTATTAGTTGATATCGGTTAGCTGGGTTCGGATTTGACCAAATATTTCATCGCGGGAGGACTTGCTGGTAAGCGCATTTTTGCGTGGTTGGTAGGTGGTTGCAGGGTTTCTCTCCAGTGGCAAATGGGCAGTAATATTTTCCGTCGCTGTGGGTGGACATGGAATAATACTGGTGCTCTCGCGGGTTGCGAGCCTCAACACCTTCCTTGGATCTCTGGCGGGTTGGCTCTCTCACTGGGAGGGTTGGGAAGAAATCGGGATCAGTCTTTCCTTGGTGCTGAGAAACAGCTGGCAATGCTGAACGGCGGGATTGCTTTGAGGGTCTGATGGTCCTGTGATATTGTGGTTAGGTTCCTGGTCAAATGTTTCTGTCTTCGGGTGTATCAGTCGCTCCGACACTCACCTGTTGAGATCCCTGTCGTTAAGAGAAGAGCTGGGGAACAAGGGCTCCGCTGGATTGAGTCCATGGGTCGTTGTCATGGGGGATGTGGTGAAGTCTCCGAGGAGCGCATCATCGGGGGCCATGAATGAAGTGTATCCCGCGTGTGAACAAGAAGAAGTAACAGACATATCATTGCTAGCGTCGGTCAGTGGTGGAGAGACAGGGGCGGTCTGGAAAAGACCCGACGGGAATTGTTCCATGGTGGTTCCTGGGTAATGGGCATCATGCATCATGGGGGTCCATGACTCTGGGCCTGTGATATAGTGGCCGTCCTCGGTACTGTGAGAGCTGTGTCCGATGGAAAGAGCATCATCTGGCGTGCCATTCCCGACACAGACATCATTTTCAACAGAAGAGAAATCCAGAAAGGAGTTATAAAGATCCCGGGACATTTCATGGTCATTCATGTCAGGGACTGCTGGGAAGTCCATGCCTGGGTACATAACATCATTTGGTCCGACCGTGGGGGTCATCAGCTGCTGAGACAGCGAGAAAGAAAGCATGTGCACCTCGGATGGGTCTTGTTTTATGATGGCCTGGTCAATAGATTCTTGGTGGTTCATTGTCCAGTCTTTCATGTCCTGTGGATTTCCATGGGCTGTATGGCTCGAAATTTCATCATCCTGGATTGATCTTGAGGCCATATTTGAGATTCCTGAAACCATGGAGGTATGCATAGGCTGTGAGATAGAGACTCGTTCAGAGTCGCTAGTGGTCCTTGGAGACATTGTGTGTATAGTTGTGTGATAAAAGAAAACACTGTAAAACAAGAGTTAGTATCTACTACTCGTCATCGAATATGAAATAAACAAAGCAGAAAATAAATAAATGACAAGAAAACAGGAGCTCCATGGTCCAGAAGTGCTTGAAAGACCTAGTGAGAGTCAGTAATGAGACCAGGGGTCGTGTCACGATTAGTTATACGTACCAAAGTCGCTTTTGTGGGATTGAAAATTCCTTGGCCGATCAGGGATTATCGTAAGGTCCTGGTCAAAATATGTCGCATCTATGTTCGGGTCCAGGTCTGTTGTCAATCCAAGGGAGTGCTAAGTGGTGCCAGGGCGAGGAGAAACAGTTTCATCGTGGCCAGTTACTATTTGATTCAATGTTGAAGCAGCAACATCATCATCCAGGTGAGTCCAGGTAAGTAGAAGAAAGTCGTTCATTTTTGTGGCCAGGCCAGGTAGGTACACAAGGCCAGGTTCCATAATGGCCAAAGCACGAGTTTGAAAGCGGATGCTTCAACAGGCCATATTTAACAGGGAGCAAGCACATTAGCTTGGAATATTCCTCGGTTGATTCCTTGGGGTCAAATGGATCCATTATTGTTGATAGAAAGTGGCCATAGTAGCATCAGATTTCCAGGTAGAGAGTCATAATTTCAAGTCCTTAGTGGTTCATGTGGTTCATTCCAGGGGTGTTGTTCCAGAGGCAGGGTCCAAGGGTATATCAAAATCCGCACTCAAAACTCCGGTCTTAGAGCAGAGGCAATGTGAAAAGAAATATCCATGGAAGTAGTCCAGTGGCAGTGGAAGTCAGGCGATTTGAGTGTGCAACATTAAACACATCTCAAAGAGATTCACTCAGCAAATGCTGAAGGCAAGTATCCTCGGCAGTGGTTCCTTATATGGTCGCCAAAAAAATTGGCCAAAAGTCCGGAAGTGGGAGTAGGTCTAAGGTCCTTGGGTCCTGGGCAATAGGTTGTCGAGATCCTTGGCAAGCACAGTTGATAATGGTACAGGTCCGGAAGACAAAAGGAAAGAAAAAGCAACGCATAGGAGAACCAATTGTAAAGAAAATGTGGCGGGAGCTACCTATTGTGTTTGTCGAGATGGGCAGACTAAAAAGAAGCCTGGGAGATAACAAGAAAACAAATCCTGTCCGGGAAGTATGTGGCAGAGAGAAATCCTTGTGGCAGTGATTTTGTATCAAAAACCAGGGAGTCTTGGGTTAAGAAAGAAGTTGGTCCTTGGTCCAGGGACTGAGTTGTTGTATGTGTTGATAAGAGGAGTATATATAAAAGTGATACACAAGGTATTGATTGCAGGAAAGGGGGTATCCAGAGTTAAGGAGGAAATAAAAAGAAGAATCAGAATGAAAGAGGGGGATCAGCGGCCTTTTAGCACACACAAAAAATCGAAAGCTCGGACTTTGGAGGGTCTGTGGGCCATCAAACATGGCGTGTGCCAGTCTCGCATCGTGCAGGAGGGGAGTGCGCTGTTGGCATCCTGAGAGCCAGTGCTGCAGACTGGCGGTGATGGCATCTGCAGATTAGGGGGGGGTGTTCGCTTGACTGAGTGGAGGGATATCTACTAGCGGTGAGACGGGCTCGGCGTCTTGAGTGCTTGGCGAGAAGTATGATTGGTGATAGGAGACAGGCTGACGCTGTGGGATGATGTCCGAATTGGACGATCGACAGATTCGCTCGCGTGTTCGATGAGATGTACAACTTGGTTGCACCTGACCATGTATCGTATGGACCAGAGGATCCCACGTCGGAGTGCCCCGGGAAGCAGACCTGCAGCATGAGGTCACCTTGCACAGCGTCAAGACTCGAACATGTAGTACGGAGTTGTGAAGCAATAATAAATAAAATTAAATGGTAAATGTGATTGTAAACGTAAATTATCCAAAGAAATAAATATACAACTAAGATTACTGGACAACGGGACGGGGCGAGCCAGAGAGCCAGACCCACGTTGGGCAGCAATGCAGGCAGTTTTCCTATTTCGGGTCTTTTTTTTTTTCAGTTAGCCAAGTTCAAAAGAAGTGGTGTATGAAAAAAAGAGTATCAAGGTTGACAGGATCAGAAAATGAAAGATGGAATATGTTTTCGTTCAAAAATCCGAAGATCTCAGGTGAACTATGCTTTAAATATTGTTTGTTCATCACAAAAGGCGAAATGAAATTCCTTTGGGAAAGGAAGAAGAAAAAGCAAATAATAGGCTTACCTGTTAGCGGGAATTGTCGGAGAGGGATGAGTTGTCATGAAACACAAGTCATATTCGAGGTGATGGCTGGCAGTCTGGAATATGATTGACGGAGAAAAGGAAGAAGCTCTCGAGGAAAGAAAATATTTTTTGTATGTGATATCACGTGTTCTTGGCTGTGTTTGTATTGTTTACACTGTTTGTTAGTATCTTGAGCAAACACCCACATATCCTCAACTGGCAAGGGCTTATCCACTCTCCACTCTTCATTCCTTGGCATGATGAATTGGACAGGCGGCCAGCTGCAACGTCATCACAATCGCTCAGGCCTGTTGACCAAAACTCAGAAGCAGAATTTCGCCAAGTCGAGACTCCAAAAGGGCACGGTCATCACCCCGCCTTCGCCATTCCGAGACTTCCCTGATATTGGATTCAAGGGCTCGAGCACTAGGGTCAAGGATGAGGAGGCAGAGACAAATGGAAATCAGTCAGTCCAGAACTGTTGATTGCTTTGGCTTTGCTTCCGCCAATTTATGTGGATGTTCTTGTACTAATCCGTGGTCGCGCTGATTCTAGAGTTACGGGAGAGCCGGCCTCACATTTGACTGGTGGTCAGCCCTCTCATAGTGACAATGACTTGACTGAGGTCAAGCGCCAACTGCTAAAAGAACCCGATTGGGCAGCCGTGTCTGCTACACGTCCACTCGAGCTTGCATTTACCTCCGTGGAGGAAGTCGAGCGGTTTGGCAAGCGACGGAAACTGAACGACAAGGACAGAAAACTGCTGGTAGCAGCTAACAACAATGGGTCTACTTTCTTTGAGCGGCCCAGGTCCCGACGAAGAGGCAGAAATTCATCCTCGGTGATCGATACCATTGAGGAAGACATCCATTTTGAGATCAACGGACGACCAGTGGCGCCATCCAACGACAGCTCAGAGGTAGTGATGAGCAGCATGTCATCACAGTCAATGCTGCTTGACCATGAAGGATCTGCTATTATGGAACAGGACCCGGGAAAGAAGAATCAGACAGCTACCTGGATTACCAATCTCTTTCCCCGTTCGCAATGACCTTAGGGCTGGGCTATCCCGAGCAGTGTATAATATTGGGCGCTCATTTTCAGAAAGTAAGATGAAGTCAGATGAATGGCATTTGTTCTCAGAGTCGATATATCAGATGGGTGTCTAGGGGAAGCATCTATATCTCTCACTCTCTGTGGAGCCTGCTGGTTACATAGACCAACAGTGTCATGGCAGTGCCGTTAGATCTTCCGAGGCTAGAAAACCACCGTTATAGGCAGTGGGCGGTTAGGGGGCTGAACGTCTAGAGTCATAATAAGGCGGCGTTTTCTGACCTTCATGATGGCCATTTTTGTCAATTCTACAGGTTCTCAGATTCTAGTAATTGTTCATGCACTCTGTATATCGTATACTTACCTGTTCCCTGTTCCTATATATCTAAATTACCGCATCCGGTCATCACATGATTGGTAGCTTCCGAAACAACGTCATTTCCGTCTCCACAATCATCTCCGCCTGGGCAGATCCAACCTTGGAAGGTTATCAACGACATCTTGAAGATCCCCTGTCAGTCCATCGTCCAATAATGCGTTCTATGACACTGTTGGCCACACTGGCCACCAACGCCCTCGCAGTCGCGCTCCCGTGGCAATCCGCCACAGATGCAGCCAGCGGAACCCAGCTTCCCCTCGTGATCTGGCATGGTCTGGGCGACGACTTCGAACGCGAAGGGCTCACTGAAGTTGCCAAACTAGCTGAATCCACCAACCCAGGCACATACGTGCACCTCATCCGACTAGCCAACGACGGCAGCGGAGACCGCTCCGCAACCTTCTTCGGCAACGTAACGGAGCAAATCGCCCAAGTCTGCGAACAGCTCGCGGCGGACCCGATCCTCAGCACAGCTCCTGCCATCAACGCGCTAGGCTTTTCACAGGGTGGCCAATTCCTACGCGGATACATCGAGCGCTGCAATAGCCCGCCCGTCCACAACCTCGTCACATTCGGCAGCCAGCACAACGGCATCTCGGCGTTTGAGTCATGTGCCATCGACAACTGGTTCTGCAGAGGGGCGGAGGGACTACTACGATCGGGACGGTGGACGAGCTTTGCGCAGTCGCGCGTCGTGCCGGCGCAGTACTTCCGTGATCCGGAAGAGCTGGATGCGTACCTCGAGCACAGCAATTTCCTAGCGGATATCAACAACGAGCGCGCTATTAAGAACGAGACATACAAGAAGAACCTGGCGTCGCTGAATCGATTTGCGATGTTCATGTTTGAAGAGGATACTGTTGCTGTTCCTAAGCAGAGTGCTTTCTTCTCCGAGGTTAATTCCACTAATGGCGAAGTAACACCTCTGCACGAGAGGCCGATCTACAAGGAGGATTGGCTGGGGCTGAAGCAGCTTGATGAGCAAGGGAAGCTGGACTTCAATACTGCCCCTGGACAGCATATGCATCTGTCTGCAAAGACGCTACGCAAGGCTTTTGCTCAGTATTTTGCTCCACTGGAAGAGTCGCGTCCTTCGAGACCGGGTCTCGTTGTGCAACGCGGGCTATAATCGTTCTCTCTTTCTCTTGGCCGTTTTCTTTTATCATATGATATCCCAACTGTGTCTGCTTCGTCTTTTACATACTAGAATCGTCGAGTCCAATCCAATGCCGCATATGGCTAGTTGGTTATACATTTATCAAACTACGTTGTCTTGCCATGTTCGTTTTAGCACCGTCTATTTTATGTCTACCGACAATGTAGCTAGATACACACGCTGCGACTCCCCATCGCAAGCTAACAAATGAAATAAATGTGAGTGCCGACAGACAAAACAAGAGCCTGAGCGTTCGAAATAAAATATGCAAGTGGAAAAGAAAAAGGTAAGAAGGATAGACACCAAACCGAAGCAAAATAACCGACAAAGCAGAAAGGACATGCGTATCTCGAACACATTGTGGCTTTACCAGCCAGCAACTCGGCATTCGACATGAGCAAAGACAAGATCAATGCAAGCAAGGCAAGGCGGGTGGGGGAAAAAAGGGGGTTGAAAAGAACCTATGACAGGAAAAAAAATTATAAAACATAGGAAGAGCCAGGGAATAGGAATGGCTGAAAATATGCCTGGAGAATGATGAAAAGGTGCAAGTCGAACACAGAAATCAATAGGGTGGCCGACCAAGGCCTCCGCTGACCTGTCGTCTACTACTAGATCCGTTCAGCGGAGCCTTGGAAGCAGGTTTGGCCGTTGCTGGGCGGTGTCCATTCGTCAGCGTGGTCTGGTCGGGCGAGAGGAACCCATCTAAGAGCTTCCTCAGTTGGTCTTGGTGGTTGCCATCCAGGGCATTAGACTCATAGTCACTTAAGAGTTCGGGAATTCCAGCTGTGGCAAGGCTGTGGTTGGACCGGGTCTTGTTGCGGTTTAGAGGCTTGTGGTTTAAGGCACTGGCTTCAGCCTTGTCTCTTACCAGAGACGGTTCAGAGGGACCCGGGGCGGTGGATGGGCGATCATATGAGGTCAGCGAGCGCTGTGAGTCGTTCGGGAAACCACCTGGGATTGACAAGCCGACTGGGATCGGTGGGACGGGAGGGATTTCTGCATTTGAATCAACGCGATTCTCGGATGGTGCATTCGGAGATTCGTAGGTTGGGGCTTTGTCGCCTGATAGAACAAATGCCGCGGCCGAAGCGCGGGGTGTTTCCGTTCCATCTTCGTTGGGTGTTTGTTGAGTCTCTGGTCGGATTGACGTAGCATCTCCATCTATCTCGGAAACAGAGAAGTTGCCACTCATCATGCTTTCGCTCCCAGAAGAACTGATACTGACATTCGATGCGTCAAGTCGTCCACGCAATGGACTGAGACGTCGAGCATGAGAGTCGTTAGTAACTGAAAGCACGCGTCGAAGCTCATTGACACGAACAGGCGAGCCTCTGCTCGAGCCATGGGGTGACGAGCCTGTTATCTCCGGAATGCTCATGCGGCGGTGATATTGGGAGCCGGCGGGCGAGCCATTTGTAACCCCGTTGGTTTGGTTGTTGCGAGCATTTGGAGTAGCCCGAGAGCCATTTATCGATGACGTCACAGTGCTTTCCTTATCGACGGCTGCCAAACATGTCTCGCGAGACCACGGAGATAACATCTGTTCTTTCACGACAGCTGGAAGGCCGCCCTCGGCCTGGGATTTCACTGCTGCTGTGGAGTGCCCAAGGACCGGGAATTTGAATCCCCCTGCTGGAGAAGAAGTCGAAGGACTTTGTGGAGGAGACGAGGTTGAGTTGCGATAGTGCTCCTCGATCATATTGACAAGTCCGTCGACATTACAGAAAGGTGTCAATGGAGGTGGCGAGGTGGAGTCATTGTCAGATCTCTCCACGCTGTCAAAAACAATGGCATAAAGATCGACTGGGGGCAGGCGGATTTTGGAAAGCCAATATCCCTTGCCCTGCCGCTGTTGAATCTCATTACTTATCTCAAGACCAGCGGGGGAGGACTGCATGTCGAAATTCTCAGACAGCGCAAGAAGGTATCCGTGTATCAAGCTTCCAACGTTAACGCGAGCTGCGAAGGAACTCAGGTCTGTAGATGTAAACAAGTCGTCTTGCAATTTAAGGACCATAGGAAGACCGAATTGAGCAGCATTCACCCCAAGGTTCTCCACGAGATTTGCAAGAAGCAGGTGCAGCAGGAGAATCTCAGCATCCTCGGCTGCTGCCTCCAGTGCAGCATCGTAGATTGCCAGGTGCAGAAGGCGGAGGAAGTTTGAGGGTACCACCAGCGCCACTTTGTCCCGCTGGTTCCCAGGAGCCGAGGTACCTCGTCGAGTCGACCTATCTATCTGCTCGGAGTCTCTTTTGGGGGTCGTCTTGATGTACTTGGGTGAATCTAATCGCACCTTGAGATCGCTCCCATTGGTCTCGATCTGCAGCCATAATAGGAATGCATCGGTATAGGCATAGCGAACATCACGATCCACATCACGAAGAAGTACCTGGGTTCCTTCCCACACATGGATTGCGACTGGATTTCTAGATTCTGCGCCAGACATGGTTGCTGGCGTTTTTGAATTAGCCACAACCAAGATAGCCTTGACGGCTCGAAGAGCGGTCAGTTTAGCGGGGGCATGCGAGAAGGTTTCTGTGCTTGCTTTCTCTCCGTTTGTCTCAGATCCGGAATTTGTTGAGCCCTCATGTGTCACTCCGGATTCGTGAACGGTTGCCAATGTGGATGGCGCGGAACTATCATGGTGGATAGTAGGCTTGAAACGCCTGAGAATGGCCTGTATCATGTCTGCGACTTGGTCTCCGTAGTAGATGTGCGTCGCAAGATCTCCAATAC
Organism: Penicillium sp. CF05; assembly: GCA_002916455.1. Lineage (NCBI taxonomy): Eukaryota > Fungi > Ascomycota > Eurotiomycetes > Eurotiales > Aspergillaceae > Penicillium > Penicillium sp. CF05. The sequence goes on along the minus strand of PKQL01000067.1, from coordinate 54,943 downwards.
ACTGTTCCAGTAGCGTAAGAAGATCCTGCCGTCTGGGAGAGATATGAACGACTTCAGCTTGATGGTTTAGTTTCTTCTCTGACTCTGCAGACCCAGTACGCTCTGGGGGTGAGAGTATATCAGAAGCGTAGTGCATGAGTCCAAAGAGAATATCCATGACGCTGAGCCCAATCATATTCACAGAAGATCTGAGAAGCCAATCCACCACAGAGAGAATAGTGAATGATGACTCTAAAGCATTCTCCTTGGGGCTTGTATCGTGGAGAATCTCCATAGCTGTAATCAAGATGATAAAACGAACTTGCACTGGACACCAGTTCGTAATGAGTTCGATCAGAGAAGTTGCCCAGTTTCCAGTTTTGCCTTCGATGATCTGGACATGCTTTTCGCTCTGTGGGAAGCCCTTGCTTGAGATGAACTGTAGAATGACCGTTACTGCGATACGGATCTGGCCGCGATTGCTCCCCGAGACGATGGTTTGCTCGAGACAGCGCAGGGCCAAGAGCCGAGCGCCCAGATCCGCCTTTCGATCCGCATCAGCGGCTGGCTGCGCTGCCAGCTCGGGGTCACCCTCTACCGTGTCCACTGTGTGCACCGTGTTGACACTCATTCGGCGGGGTTTGTGTCCCTCACGCTCATTCGGGTCAGGCTCGGTTAGCTTGGCCTTCAGTGTCGTAAGAAGATCCTCATCTTCAGAGTAAAGGTTCTCCAGAATAACCGGCAAACAGAGCTTCAGCGATATTCCTCCATCAGCAGCCAAGGTCTCCGAGCTGACCACAGCTTTAATAGCTCGCAGTCCCGCATCTCTCCATCGGATGGCCACCTGTGGGCTGAGATTTGTGTTCGGGTTGGATGTAAATGCCGGATCGGCAAATCTGGTGTAAGTTTTCACGACTTCTCGGTATTGATGTGCGAGGCCCTGGTCAGCCGCGATGGCTGCAACGTCCTGATGCTGGCAGAACACTTCGAAGGTCACAATCGATTCCTCCACCATATTTATGTCATTGGATCGCAGAACAGTATCGATCACTGTCATGACGGATCGGGCGTAGATAGGAAGGTCGCGAGGAACTTTTTCGATGAGCGCGGCCAGGATGTGCAGCGCCACCTGAACATTCCTGTGCAGTGAGATCGGTCAGCCATTCGTCTTGTCGAGTGCAATTATCCGGGCGATCCGGGTCTGCCTCACCCTATTCTGCGTCTCCAGACATCTCGGGCAACTCTCTTCTCCAGGAAACCGCCGACCTTGGTCAGCTTGCTGCGGCGCGTGCTCGTATAGTACAGCAGATAGGAGAGTTCACTGGGATTCGGCCGGACCTCCGACACCCCCTTCTGGTATTTGGGATAACATTTCAAGGTCAAGACCTGGTGCTTTGGCCGACAAGACTGGCGAACGGACTCCATTGGAAACGTAGTGCCACATGCACTTCCAGGCGGGGGGTCTACGAAAGAGCGCGACGGACTTCGTAGTCAGTGAGGCGGAAGGTAAATTGGAGACAAGCCGTGCTTGAGGAAGAACTAGTCGAAGGCCATGGGAGAGACGTTGGGATGTCCGAAACGGCGCAACGTGGATGACAACGGTTTGATGAGGTACGGAGTACCCGTGGACGGAGTAGTTCAGGGCCGATCACCAGGGGGTGGGGCTCCGTTGTAGAAAAGGCACAGCCCTGGATCCTCGAAGCCTTTTAATGTTCTGAGTAAAAAGGGATAGGAATTGATAGAAGGGAGATGATAGAAGAAAATAATAAGTAAAATAAGATTGGGCCGGATCTTCGGGCGTATTCTATATTCTATTTGGTGATCATTCCTGGCCTTGGGTATACATATAGGGATTTCAGGGCTTATCCTTTTATATATCTAGTTTATAATCTAGAGGATCTGCTTGAAACTGAGAGAATATTGCTAATTGCAATTGCCTTGGTCACCTTCATTGTATAGGGGAGTGTGGCGACACCCTCTTCAAGTGGTTTATTGTAGGTATACAACAAGAACAGGAGAGAACTTCCCCAGCATCGCTCGGTCCTTTCCCCCGCAATCCTCTGCCACTGTCGTCAGAGCCAATGGGGGGACCTTTGAAAAGTCGCGGGTTCGTTGGGGGGTTCAACAACTCCGGAGCCTCGGGAGCATGGGAATCCTCGGTCGCACATGAAGCACATTCACGCAACTTCCATGCTCAACTTTGCCATAAGCCGAGTTTGCAATGAACCCACCAGAGTATAGATTTGATGTACAATGTAGATCTGCATGGGTGCGGTGTGTTTTTTCGTATGTTCGTATGTTTTGCACCCAGGAAAGAAGCACATCCCGGTCGCATCGAGCATAGGTTCGGAGTTTAAGCCCGTCACGTCTTTTGATTTTGACCATCTTCCTGTTTTTCACCTGCCATGTCGGTCTCAGTCTGAGCTGGTTCAGGGACACTGACCCCTGCCAGACCTTCAATGACCTGGGGTAGAATAATGTCACGGCGGAAGGTGTCCTCCTGGAGCAGTCGAAGCGCTCGCAGTGTGGGGCCAGGGTGGGTGAGGAACTGGGAGTACTCCGGTGTCTTCCAGTAGGAGTAGAGGTAGGCTAGGTATGCTGCAAATGCCTGGGCGTCTGGCGAGGAAGAACCATCGTCATCGTCGGCACGAGAGATACCCAGGAGATTGGGATAAGTGACTGCCAGATGTGACAGATAGTAAGGGTTGGCAAGGGATGAAACGAATTCAAGTTCGAGGGTAAAGCGCGGGTTGGTCAGGGTTGGTGGATTCTCCATGATGTAGAAGAGCTTTGGGAGTGAAATGGCAGAAGCTGGTGAGAGAGCCTTGGAGCTTCAAAGGTGAGGCTGTACGGAGGTGGATAGCGTCCAGGTAGGTTAAAAGTGCACAAACACATCGAAGTATACAAAATTGATATGTTCAACTTCAGCTCTCATAGAATTTCTATTATCAACTGAACTACTTCTCATCCTCTCCGCTTATCCATATACTCACACCACCACCCTCCATTCCCTCCTCCTTCTCCTTCTTCCCCTCCTTCTTCTTCTTCTCAATCTCCTTCGACTTCATTTTCTCCAAAAGCCCAGCCCTCTCCAACGCGGGCCTAGCGCACTCCTGAGTCCAGCGAGAGACCTTCGGCCTCGCCCCAGCTTGAGTAGAGCCCGGCAAAGCCAGAGAAGTCTCAATCTGCAGATTCTCCTCGACTACTCTCAGCGCCTCGTCCCAACCACTAGGATAGTTCTGGGTAAGGGTAGTGCCTATTGGCACTAGGCCTTCTCTTTTTTTCTTGATCTCATGAACCCTGACGGTCTCACGAGTGTAGCACAAGGGAGCGCCGGCATCTTCAGAGGCAATGAAGTGAATGTCGCCGGTGTTTTCCTTGGTTTGGACGTAAATGGCCCAGTCGCCTTCTGGGCGAGAGCGGTCGAAGTTGTATTTGACAATGTAGACTTTGTGTCTTTGAGGCTCCGTCAAAGTGACATAATCCATAGCGTTAGTGGTGTTCTCCGTGGTATTGCTGGTGCTGTTTATGATATAAAGAATCGCTTTCTTTCCTTTGTATAACTCGAGGAGAGAGAGCTCGATGCTCAGTAGACTTGGAGGCGACATGGAGACAGATGTATACGGCGTATGTCCACTCTTAAATACGCTTTGTTTCTTGCTCTGTTTCTATTTGTGTTTCTCTTTTCCATTGTTTGAGGTCTGTTTCAGCCTCCCAAGCCAATACTACAACATCAATATCACTGTATCTATAGAAGCTAGCCTATAAGCCCACAAATACCAATAGATTCCATAAACAAACTGTATACATAGTAAGAAAACGGAATCAGCGAATCAGTCTCACCTCTTCAACCACTTAAGTCACTCTGCCATTTAGGTCATCGGCGGTGGTGTTTCAAGCTGGATTAACCGGTGTAATATGTGAGGTCGCTAAGCACCCATGGAGTATCGGTCACTCTACAAGTGGCTGGAAGGGTAGTCTGGAGGTCTGATGGCATCTACATCTACCTAGTGAGCCTGAGCCTAACCGTCCCTGTAGGCAGTTGCATACAAAGTTGCATATGTATAAGATATAGCGAGACAGATTTACACAGAAAAGGCTCACTCTTGAATACCCTTGCCTCTTTTCTATTCTTATTTCTATTTCTCTTTCTCTTTTTGAAAGGAACTCACGAAAACATCTTTGTTTAAGTCCCTCAAACCAATACTAAGGCCTCAATATCGTTAGCTAACCTGTAAGCCTATAAAAACCAATGGATTCAATAACACAGACTATATATCGCAAAAAACGGAACCAAGAGACCAGTCTCACTAATTCAACCGATCCAAGCACAAATCCGCAATCGCGCGACCCTCCACTCTCGTTTCACGAGATGTAGCCCCCACCATTAGTTCCCCCCTCAGATGCTTAAAGGGCATGTTGAGCAACAAATTGTCCCAATTATCAGGATATCCTTCGCGAGATGTGGTGCCCGTGAGTGTCAATTCGGTACCCTTGAACCTCAGAGTATTGTCCGAGTAAGTCACTCGTTCACGCCTATGACGATGTCCTGAGATGAAATTGTCGGTGGTAAAGGTGTGGAGGTTCCCCTTGTGGAGGTTGCCCTTAATAACGAAGAGAGTTAAGCGGGTATTTTTCTCCTGCGGGGGAGCCATAAAGATTACAATGTATATGTTGAGGGTTTTCGACGAAGATTGGGGGTTCGACGAAGACTGGGGTTTCGACAAAGATTGGCCCATGATGATAATGTATGCTAGCGGGTTTGGGAGAATAGAGAGTTCAATGATGGGTAGACTTGGAGATGATAGAAACAGACTTTCACGACAAATGTTACTTCCTAAATATCTTGAGAATCCTCACTGACCTGAAATAATATGTACATTTGCATATACAAACGGCACCATTATCATTTGTTTTCAATTAGCAGTCCAAATGCTCGTAGGCCCCAGTTAGAGAGCTAGAAACCAGACCTCGTTTGAGATGACATCCACGGAGAACAATGCATCGTCGTCTAATGGAGGATCGAGGGAATAGAAAACAACATTTATAACTATATCACATGGAACTTATCCATGGATATGCACGGTGCTTAGCTTGACAGTCAGTGCGCACAAGGAAACTCCACATTTGAATAGTTCACTGTTATGAAACATACGGAGTAGGAGTACAAAATTCCACAATAAGGAATGGTCATCGACTCCCATATCTAAGCCATAGGCTGTACAGTGCTCATTCGCCAGCAGGGTGATATCACGCATAGCCCCCATGAAACTTATAGAATCTCACAAGCGCGTGGCGTAGTCAAATGCCATTTCTGAGATACGCTCTTACCAACAGATAGAGGTCAGGGATGAACCCCCGGGGCCGTGTTGGGAACCAACTAGTTCAATTATTCATATCCTAATCGAAGATACTGATATGGGAACAGCAATCGGTAAAAAAAATACATGTTTCTGAAAAGCAAGGCTGAAATTGAGATACAAGAAGAGAAAACCTTGGAAAACTCCGTCATAGCCATGGTCTTGAGGTTTAAGGTCAGGGTTTTATGGCGGTCTGGAATCAGAAGCAGCTGGAAGCATTCTATTCCAAAATATATGAACGCCATGTTGAGCACCGTGTGTTCGGGGGTGCTCGATGCTGGGTATTAACGCGTGGAATCATCCTTCCTCATTAAGGATTTAGATGGTGAGATGGTGAAAGAATCATTGGGATTGAGACATCCCGGAGGTGCACCCGAGTGAGAAAGGCCCGCTTGCTACATCGATATATTTCCAGGACAAGCTCAACGTGTGATTGGTAAGGTGACTCAGTCACTGGTCCGTCTTTCCGGCTTGGGTTTGCGCAGACTCTTCATCCGGTTCAAGAACCCACCACCGCCACCACCAGGGTTAAGCTTGGACTCTTCGTAAGGTCGGTCGTTGGTGGTCTTGCGCTCCATTTGCTTGGGACTGCTAGACGATCGAACTCGGCCGCCCTCGAGGCGAGCTTCGATACTCGATCCCTTCTTGTCCCACTCTTCCTCATATTCGTCTTCTGGGAAGTAGGGGTTTCTTTCATTGGCCCGAGCGGATCCAGAATGACTGGAGCTCACCTGTGGCGCAACCGGGGGGAAGTTGTCGGTTGGAGAAGTAATGCGGCCGGGTCCAGCAGCTCGTCCACGAAGTCGCTGAGCCAAACTCTTCTTTCGTGCAAGACCACCACCACCACCACCATTCGGTGCCAGACTGGTTTCATTCTCGCTCTGACGGCGTGCCATGGCAGTTCGACTAGCAGGAGCTCCATCGAGGAAAGTGCTGGTTCCCAGTCCCATACTCTGGGGTCCATGAATCGGGTCCACTCGGGCAGTGGGATCAATGACGCCCGTCTCAGCATTGCGAGCAGCCGTGGAGAAGTCGTTATGGCCTTCCTCCATCCTGCCATGGAAAAGATTGAGATCGATGTTAGAATTGTTAGGGCCTGCGCCTCCCAGGGCCATGTTTGTGGAACCTTTGGGGAATGCTTGCATTGGCGCGGTGCGCACGCCGCGGCGATTACGATGGGGATTGCAGGCATCGAACGGACCATCGTGGTGGAACACTATTATGGTTAGCATGAGTCGTATACTCGCAAAAGAAAAGAGAGGAAAAGGTATAAAACAAAAGAACCGAGGGCACTTACTTCCAGTACCGTAAATACTCGTCACATCCAACTTATCAATGATATCAAGTCGTCGGTCCTTGCGGCCAGAGCGCGATTTGCCATCTTTGCTACGAGCCTCGCGCTCGCGATGACGCCGTTCGCGTCGGCGCCTCTCATCATCATCAACATCCAACAATTTCGAGCCACGGTCCATTACGGAAGACTCCGAGTTCCGCCGGGGACGACGAGGCGCCCTGTCCTTGACTTGGGACGAAGTAGTGGGATCGGCGAATATGTCAAGCGGATCTTTCTCTTTCGACGCAGCCGAACGTCCTGGCGGGCGCTCAGGGCGCTCCATTGGGGGTCTATTGCGATTCGAGGGAGTGCGTCGGGTGGCATCAGGTGCGGGCCAAGGACGATTTTGCTGGGGGGCAGGCTTGATAGAGAGGGACTCCTATTGAGAGGTTAGATCCGATTTGAATACGTAGATTCAATATTCCCAGACATACAAAGAGTTCCCGAGTGTTGCTTGACATATCATTCTTCTCGATCGGAGAGATCATACTGACACCGGTCGACATTCCAGGAGCTGATTGCGGAGATATCGCCTCTGTGTCATCTAAGAAGGGGTTCGTAGAGCGTGGGCGTTCTGGACGGTTGTTTGATGAAACAGACCCAGCAACTGAGGGCGAGAGAGCGCGGTTTCGGAAGGGGTTATTGGAGCCAAAACTGGCCGCAGTTGGAGAGGGCTGGTGGTCTGTTTCTCGCAGAGATGCTTTAGATCAGCCACTGGTCTGAAAGAGGTAGATTTTGTACCAGAAAGTCAAGGGAACGTGTCATTTTAAGTGAACAGGGGTTTCAAACTATCCCCAATGATCCACGGGTAACGCATAAGATCCAGTCATCAGGGGAGGTGCTTCAGGTTACGTACCTTGCGGGGCCAGCGAGACGCCAGGCGCATATCCAAGCGCCGGAGTGGCATTCATTGTGATAGATACTTCACCTCTGAAACACGGTGTGGGTGGAGAGGCTGTTTGCGTTCAATGAGATGCCGCGTTAGGTGTCGCACGAATGCGGAACAAAGTGGCAGGAGGTGTTGCTGAAACAGTGATAATCAGGGGTAAAACAGTATAGACTATCAAAGGTCAAGGTCAATAATCAAAGAGGGTATAACAAAAAAAGAATCAAGAAAGAAAAGAAGTTGAGGAAGAAAGGAGGAGGGGGGGGAAGGAGAACACGGGAGAGGCGAGCATACGTAAAATGCCCAGTGATCGTCTCCTTGAGGGGGGGGGAAATATTCCTTTTACTGTCCCTGCCGATCTTTCTATTTCTCGTCTTTTCAATTTTCGATGTGCTGTTTATCCTATGCTGTTATGGCTGATCGAACTTTTTTTTTTTTTTTCCCTGAAGAATCCCCAGACTAGCTTTAATATCTATGCTGTAGCCTTAAGGGGGGCAATGCCAGATCATCGATCCACTTTTGACATGTCGTGACAGTCCGAAGGTATTAACTGCTACCTACATATGTACACCTATGTAGGTATGTACTATAACTACGAATAGGCATCTAGGATCTACATGTAGAGACATAGAGACATAGGTAAATCAGAGGGAGTTTCCTCGGTTACCAAAAATAGCCCGGAATGACGTTAGCATTCTCTATTGATGCCATTCTTCTATTGGAATGTGTACACAACATACAAAGTCTTCTATTTCTCGGCATCTCCAGATCTTACACGGTCCACGGAGACCGCGGAGTGGCCCATCTGCCGAGGAGGGAGGACACAACTTTAGTTCCAGTCATGGATATCCACACAAGATTGGAATATAAGGAATCAAGTGGCTGGATACGGTCAATTCAAATGATAGTTTGCTCTATTTGCATATAACACCTCGAATTTCGAATATAATGCCAACATCTCCATACAACCTAGCCGGCATCTGCATGTAGTTAGCATACGTAGAGCTACTTGATACTCCTACTCGGTAAATAACGAACATTCCACAGCTTGGAATGCAATCTCAGTTTGAATAAAGCATATCATTGAACTTGTATTGACGGGTATAGCTAGTACATATATTGTTCGAATTGGACTATTCAACCCTAGCTCCCTCGATGAGATATCGTGAGGGTGACCATGGCCAGGTCAAATCCAAACCTACGTATGTACAATGTAAGAACAATGCTGACGGGTATCGGAAGATCATGTTGTACTTCTATGTGTCACCCGCAGCCCTGGGGTTCAATTGCAATCCCAGGATATATACCCGGATGTGAACGGAGAACCCTGTTTTATATCTAGTCTATAAGAGCGTGTATATATATATATATATGTCATAATGAAAGTAATTTCTTGGTTATAACGCGTCAGGCATCTATAGACTTGTCAACATAGTAAGAACTATCACCGTTTGCAATGCCATGTTACAGAGGTGACAAGCGACTCCAAAGCGTGTGCTTTCAACTACGGAGAGCTGATGCGGGACAGTGCAGCCTGCTACCTTACAATCCAAGTCGACCTCAAATATGAAATATCATTCATTGGTTTTCCATTCATTACCGTATCATGGTCCAATTCGAGAACGGAACCCCTGTCATAAACGCCACACATAAAATGCAAACAAGATGGTATAAGACACAAAAGAAACCATGCAACTAGGGCACCCCCAACCCTCCTTTTAAAAGGTTGTTCAATGCGCGGTGGACTGAGCCCGCGGCAGGTGAGGGTTTGAGACCGGGATGCCTGCACGGCGCTTAGATTGGGGCTTGGGTCTGGAGAGTGTATATCTGAGAGGTAGATATTAATATAAGATCCAACTGGATTCAAGGGTCGAAAGAGACATACTTGGCAAATGCACGCGAAAGTGCCTTCTTGCAGCTGACCTTTTGGCTGCCGATGAACGAATCCACAGTAACAGCGATGGCACGGTCGATGTCCAACGACGAGCAGTACTCAGACAGGCGCATCTTGCAGAAAGCTTCGGCGATACGCATGATGGCTTCAAGATGACGAACCTGGAAATATGGAGTAAGAAAATGGTCAATGTAGGGAAAGCGGAGAGATATAACTTACTGTGATGGGGTACGCTCCAGTAGCAAGGGACTCGCGGCGCATGTCTGCGAAGAGACGGGCAACCTTATCCTGGTCGATCTGATAAAGCTTGGGGTGGCAACGCTCTCGTGCATACATAATGTACTTCCGCAGGAGCTCCTGCGGGATCTCGCCCTCCTTCTCCTCGTCGGCTTTTTGCTTCTCTGCCGCGCGTTTGGCGATCTCCTCCTGTGATGGAGGAAGTCTCTGGCCATCTCTGTTGATGCGGTAACCCTCGTTGTCAATGAGATGGCCGTTAGTATCAACCAAGTCGCCCTTCTCATTCTGGAGGGGACGGGCTGGGTTGGAACGGTGGTGTGACTCAATCACGAAATTGGCCAAGCGCTCATCTTCGGCAGGATCAACCAGGTCACGCACCACACAGAGAATATCGAAACGAGACAAGATAGGGTCCGTCAAGTCGACATTCTCCGAGAAGGGAATCGAGCTGTTGTACCGACCACCCTTGGGGTTAGCGGCCGATACGACAGCACAGCGAGCCTGCAATGTCGTCACAATACCGGCCTTGGAGATGGAAATGGTTTGCTGTTCCATGGCTTCGTGAATAGATGTCCGATCTTGGTCGTTCATTTTGTCAAACTCATCAATAAGACAAGTACCGCGATCAGCCAACACAAGCGCACCACCTTCCAACGTCCATTCGCTGGTGAGGGGATCGCGACGAACACTGGCCGTGAGACCGACGGCACTAGCACCCTGACCGGTGGCAAACACGGCGCGGTGGGCGGTCTTCTCAACGAACTTGAGAACCTGAGACTTGGCCGTACCAGGATCACCCAGAAGAAGGACGTTGATATCACCACGAATGTTCATCTTGCCTTGGGCTTGCTTGCTAACACCACCAAAGAGCGAAAGCGCAACAGCAGTCTTGACGTCCTGGTGGCCGTAAATACTGGGTGCCATAGAGCGAACAATCTTGTCCACAATATCGGGGTCACGGGAGAGGGCCCGGATTTCGCGCTCATCCTCTTCTGTCAGGTTGAAACCAGCCAGCTGGTCGTGTGCCTTGACCACATGGTTGGCCTCAATTACAGTGGCGAAGACCGGGAAGCCGTTTTTGTTGTTCAGTTGGGCATCGTAGCTGTTGCGGTAGACGCCGGTGATCTCAATCTCATCACCGGGTTTGGCACTGTCGATCAGATCGGCAAGCAAAACGACCTCACGCTGCCGCGGCAGACGACCTGCGGGAACCGACCCCGGCGACTCCTGCAAAGTCAACTTCTGGTAGTTGCGGTAGACTGTTTTCTCGGAATTGACAGTGAAGGGACCACGCGACTGGCAGTTCTGACAGAACGAGATCTTCACCTCAGCACTAGCTTCTTGCTGGAACGGACCCAAGGTGATACCGCACTTCTGGCAGAGGAACATGACATACTTCAGCTGCGGGAAGACACCAGTTCGACGGGTAACGACACCACCGACACGAATCAGGCAGTTCAGATGCGACTGGCGCAGCTGGCGCAGGGTGTAAATGATGGGGACATCGGTTATGCGGACGTGGATCTCATTGTGAATATCGTGATACTGTGGGTAGTGGAATAGAGTAACGTCGAGTGCAACCTGGTCAAATACCTTCAGGACTTCGGTGGGTTCGTTGGCGAGGAAGTATGACAGAGCTGCCTTGGTCTCGCTGAGATGGGCGTAGGACACTTCGAGTGAAGCGGAGTTCACCTCACCCAGTGTCTTGATTCGGTTACCGTAAACAGACTGGCCGGTGGGGTCGATAAACTCTGTCAGGAAGGCCTTGAATTCGCGGTAGATGGAGCGAAGGACCTGGGGCTGGGTCACCCAGTCCGTAATGTTGGCTGCCTTCACATCTGCCAGTTCCTCCAATGACAGCTCTTCCATGCCCTCATCGGCCATGTCGATGTCTTCACGGTCCTCGTCATAATGGTGTCTGCGTCGTCGGGGTTGGCGTGCGAGGTCCAATTCCATATCATCATCATCTTGTAAAAAGGCGGCAGGCATGCGGCGCCGACGTGCCAGTTCACGATCTCTCTGGTTCAGGCGAGCATCCAGCTGTCGACGAGTTGCGGTATCGATCTCATCATGGTCTTCATCATCATCGATGTATCCTTCATTTTCATAGCGGTCTTGCGCCGCATCGCGATAATCCCGCTCAAAGTTGTCACCGAACAGGTCAATGCCATCCTCGTCTTCAGCCAATTCATCAATATCGTCAATATCTTGCACAAGACCTCTATCCTCATCCTCATCTTCATCTCCCATGTCAAAGGGGATCGGGGGAGGGGACGAGCCCAAAGCGGTGGCTGCACATGAACATTGTCAGTCTCAAATTGACGCAGCCCGGACAAAGAAGCACACATACGACTGGAAGGAGGCAATGGCGCAGGGGATGACATTTCATCCTCTCTGTCTCTCTTACGAGAGTTGGCCCCCCGGCCACGGTTTGCGGCCGAGTCGCTGGCTCGGAGCGGGCTGCAGTGCATTAGCTATTGAACGCAGAAAATTCAGGAGGCACACTCACTCCATTGTGTGGGTGTTTCAACTAGCAAATTTCAAAGGAAGGAATGAGCAATGGCCAGGAAATTATGAGTATGAATAAGTGGTGTGTATATTTCGGGGCTTTTTTCTCGAATGTGTGGTAGCGTGGTTGATAGAATGAAGGGAGGGAGAAGGGGCGGCAAAGTCGAGTTGTGCAGCGAGTCGCGTGTTGGACGCGACGCGTTTCAATTAAGCACCGATTGGGAAAGTGGGTCTTCCACGGCTTCCTATATTCACACAACTGGCACCGATTCCTGTTCCCTTTTCTATATCACACCCTCATTAATGTGATTGAAAGAAATATAGTGAGAACCAAAAAAAAAAGAAGAAGAAAAAAAAAAAAATCATCCCACACGACTACAGCAGAGATTGAAGTCGCAAAAAGTCAATGATCGACGCAGGGATCGAACCTGCGACCTTCTGTGAAACTCCAACATATGAAATGTAAGACAGACGCCTTAACCACTTGGCCAGTCGATCGTTGGGGTGGAAGTTTGTTAGTGTTCACGATTTGTCAGTGGAACATCCCTATACCGATTTTAGCCGGTAGATGCAGGATTTAGATGGATCAAGGTGCGGCTGCTTCACAGAGGCACCTTCCTGATCACTTCAACGGCACGGTTGGACAGAAAACATCTTTGCGAATTACAGTACTAATGCAAGCTACGCTCACCGCTCGACTTCGTCTGCTGCCCGTTTTGGTCTGTCGATCCTTCATCCACTGTATACATTGATGACCACTATAGTTTCAAAGATTCCTGTCCTTCCTGTTACTCTAAGTCTTTCGATCTGAACATGGGTTATTACTCCTGAAAAAAAAAAAAAAAACACAGGTGCGACAACCCCATGCTGAAGTTATCACCGAGTTAGCAGCAAAAGCTCTACTTGATAAGAACATTCCTCTTGGAGTGGGGGTCGCAGATACAGTGGAGATGTGGATACCCTTCGGTTTTTCTATTAAAAAATGGAACATCCTATCCAGAGATTTAGTTATGGGGCTCTACTGACTTCATGATCCTATTTTATTGAATGGGCGGTGCCCGATGCATTGCTACCACTTTCATCTCAGACCCTATCAAAATGTGGAATACCTTGTGTTCCCCCATCCGCGAAGCCCACTCAGAGATACGGGCAATGGGGACGAGCTGGATTTGTTCATAATATAGATCCAACTGGTTCACTCTGAATACTTCTCTACCCGTTGTCGTTTGTCAGCCTGACTCTCCAAGACACAGTCGAAGTCACATCTACTTTTGACCACACGCTGGGAATCTTCATTAACGTCAGTAAGAGCCTTCCGAATACTTTTTTGCCTAGTCGATTCGGCAATCGTTGACCGTCTCTTGATTTTGGTCCGCACAAGGACTGAGGGGTGTATGATTGTATGATCGGGACTATAATCGGATAGTTAGTGAAAGTCCAAACTGTAAAGGCGAAAGGACACTAACTCGGAGTATTTCTAATACGTCCTGGTAGGTCGTTCCCAGAAACATAATGAAGAGGAACGGAACCTGCATCGGGCAGCTTCAACTGTCGAGTTCTGCCGCCACACAGAATCTCAATCCGAATCATATCGTCATCGTGTCGCTCTTCTCTGATTTGTGGGCTAGCCATTTCCTGACATAGTCCTCCACAGAGACACCTTTTGGTGGCTCATTTGTGCGTCGTTTAGATATGTTATTGTTGTTGTTGTTGTTCGAATTGTTGGAGTTGGTCATGGATTTTGTAGGTTGAGTGTTGGTGGATAAGAGACGCTTCTTCTGCTGAATAGTAATACTCTGAACCGGTTTTTGAACAGCACTCAGTTCATTGTCTTTCACGACAATAAATCCGCTCAGCTCCGGCACCTCGACAAGCTCTAATAGCATGGCTTGTAGAGTATAGTAAGGTGGGAGATCTCCGTTGAGATCATAAATGGTTTTGTAACGTAGCTTCAAATCATAAATGAATTCCTCGCTAGTTGTATATTGACTGCGAGAGAGCTTCTTGAAACCGTTAATAGCTGCTTTTAAAGCTCTATATCCTTCACCTTTCATATGCTTCTTAATCTCTGCAAGTAGCTTATCGGCGAAATCGACAGTGTTTCCCCGAGCGTTTATCTCTTACATTAAGTCATAGTCTATGTATTTTTACTGGTCTTTTTAGTACATGTAGTCTTATTTGATGCTTGTTATGTTCTTTTAGACGTCCTCCCTCGGGTCCTTTTTAGTGTCATATAAGGTTCATAGTTTGCCAACTTGTGCCCCCGACATTAATGCATGCTATCAACGCCCCAATAGGCCGGTCGGGACCCAAAACTTATCATGGAGAGCGACATTCCGACTCGAGTGCCAACCTTGTCCAGGTCTTTGGTTAGTGATGAAATAGTGTCAGCGAACAAGGCTATAGCGACTATGCTAGTCCATAAAACACAGCAAAGATATATAGCCTAGACACAATATGAACGGCAGCCCAGCAGAACATTAGAATGTCGCGCAGTGTTACCCAAGAAACCAGTAAATTGAACGGGCCGATATAACGATCTGCCAGATAGCAACAAGAGGCGCGGATGGGTACAATGATCAAATCCATCCCGGATTCTTGAGACAAACCGAGCTTTTTAGTCGCATAGACTTGCACCTGAAGTATGGTTCGATTATAGATATTGAGTTTGTCAGCTTACGCAGAAGAAGACAGAATATAGGGTCCAGCAGAATATGGCGTCCAGCATAGAAGGAAGACCCAGAAGGTAGAAAGCATGAATCTCGGCTCATAGTGCAAGGATGATAGGAGATTATCGAGTGATCAGCGTAAGCCAGTGGGCGGTGTACCTAGGGTACGGCGGGAGCAGGCAGCTTCCAAGTTGTATGGGGAAGGTGGCTCGACTGCTATATAACAATTTCCCTTTAGACTCACTTTACCGTGATAATGATTGCACATTAAACTTAAATTCATTACTAATTGGTGGAGGACATTCTGAAGTTGGAAATGTTGAGGTGATATGGGAAAGATATCATGTATCTAGACCGCCCTGCTTTGGTTGGTATCTGCCGGCAGAAGCTTTAGTTATGTCGCGACTCCATCTCGTCGCGTCGTTATCCAACACATCGCCTCGGCATCCATTACTTTTGAGTCGTCCGTTATTTGCCAGTTGCCAWAATAAGGACTATAAATTTCCCAACAATGGAGGCCCCGCACTCGGCTGTTGCCCAAATCACCGAAGATGCTCGTAGTGAGAGCATGGGCTCCCAGAACTCCCAGACCGCGAAAGAGTATGACGCATTCCCCCAACCCCAACACTTCCCGCCCACATTAGAGAAGTAACTTTACTAACTGGGTTTAGGTTTATTGAGTCACAGCTCCAACTAGAGGCAGATGCGCGCGAGGCTCTTCCTTATGTGAGTGTCTACAAGCAGGTGGCGCGCGACTTGTTCCACAGCTGACCTATTGCCTTTAGGCTTTTGACTCTTGCACATATGACCTCGGACCATTGCGACAAGTCCTCTTTGCATGCCTAACCTGCAATCCTCCTCCTACCGACTCCAACGAATCCTACAATGCCGCTGCCGTCTGTTACTCGTGCTCGATCGCTTGTCACGGGGAGCATACTCTAGTGGAGCTCTTCAACAAGCGCAACTTTGTCTGCGATTGTGGGACCACCCGTCTCCCATCGTCTTCTTGCTGCACGCTCCGTGAAGATCCCGCAACCGGCAAGAAGGGTGTGCACTCCCAAGAGGCTGCAGCAGGCAACAGATACAACCATAACTTCCGCAATCAGTTCTGTGGATGCGGCGAACAGTACGATGCGTATTCAGAAAAGGGGACAATGTTCCAGTGCCTGGGGCTTGGTACCGCCGAGACCGGAGGCTGTGGTGAGGACTGGTGGCACCCGGAGTGTCTCATCGGCTTGTCGCGCGATTGGAATAAGGCTGCTCCCAAGGTCAATGGGATCGGCGGTGGTGATGCCGCCAATGAAACTTCAGCCGAGGACGAAGAAGATATGCTCCCACCTGGGTTTCCCGCAGAGGATGATTTCGATCATCTGATCTGCTTCAAATGCATCGACTCTAACCCCTGGATCAAGGCTTATGCAGGCACTCCTGGATTCCTGCCGCCAGTTTTCCGGGAAGGTGGACTCAAGAAGGCCTCAAGTGTGACTGAGCTAAATGTGACCGAGGACATCGCTGTACCAGCTACTGAGCCCAAGAAGACCGAACACAAGGATCAGGAGAAGACTGAACAGTCAAAAAAGCGCAAGGCAGATGACGAGGCGCCCGATGAAGGTGAGCCTGTCACTAAGAGAACTAAAGAAGAAGAAGAAGCTCCTGCCGAGGAACAGCCATCAAAGGTCATGAAGGAAGAGGGGCCTGCCAAGAAAGAAAATGATACTCCTACAAAGCCATCGGCCCCCAAGCACACCGAGCTCCTCAAGTCTCCTCCAATGGAATCATTCTCCCTTTTCGCCTTGGAAGATTTCCATGGTCAGCTGTGTCGCTGCGCAGAATGCTTCCCCAAGCTGGTTCCCCACCCCCAGCTCCGCGAAGAAGAAGACACCTACGAGCCTCCCATGTCTGACGATGGCCAGGCTAATGGTGCTACAAGCGTCGGTACAGGCAGCATCTATGATCGCGGCGAGGCAGCATTAAACAACATGGATCGGGTGCGCGCCATCGAGGGCGCAATGGCATACAACCATCTTCGTGACAAACTTAAGGTGTTCCTGCAGCCCTTTGCTGAGAGTGGACAGGCCGTCAGCGCAGAAGATATTAAGGGCTACTTTGAAGCGCTGCGTGGTGATGAGCAGGGCATCAAAGATGCCGCTAACCATGCTTCTACTGTGGGTGGTGACGGCAAGGATGATACCGGCGGAGACAAGCGACACGAACAGAACGGTAAGTGACTATCAATCCCTTGTCTGATCTTTCTGACAGTAATCACTGACTCGTCTCAGGATACTGATTATCTTTTCACGCAATCCTTTTCATCTTTTCGGCGTTATCACCGGTGCTATCTGGGGGCCTTCGGGGATGGTTCAACATGTACGATTTTCGGGTATGGGATGGGGAAATGGGCAATTACGGTAAATATGGAGTACAAATGGCCCATGCCATGCAATCGGAATGATTACTATCTAGCAGAGCTTGAATGACTCCTTCAATTGTGGATCAATCACCGATCATAATACAAAATACATAGTGGGCATAGCCCCAGGGTAGAATGGCCAAGTAAATCCCGCGTAAATCATCAAGATGCAATTTCGCTAGTTATTGTAATGCTAACACCCAATTAAATGTATGATCTGAGTGGATATCATCCATGGATGGCCAGCCTGTCCACGTGCCGCAAAATATGATCAACACAGATATGTAGCAAGCAAAATGAAAGATTACTCCTTGAGGCGCTTCGAAGCCCTCATCAACGAATCGTCTGGCAGTCCGCTCCGTTTGGTGCCAGGAAGACTACCAGTGCGAATATCATTATCATCTTGCGTCACCCGGCGGTGTGGGTATTTGCCCTCGATACCCTCGAAGCAGTTGCCACTGATAGGGCCGCCATTGGTAAAATACGGGTGCTCAAGCGCTTGCTCGGCGGTCATCCGCTTGCTCGGGTCATATTCGAGCATACGCGATAGAAGATCGAATCCATCTGAGCCGGGAGTACCGGCACTGGAGGTGGACGAGTATCCACCGTTCTTCAAACAGCTCTGGTACCAGCCTTCAAGATTAGAGCCGCGATGGAAATGTGAAGGTTGACGGTGGAGCACCAGGGACTGCAGTTGGGAATATTCGGGCATGGAAGCAAGACCCGGCCAGGACTCTTTGCGGGGAAGACCGAGGATTTCGACAATCTTCATCATTTGGTTCCGTTGGAACGGGACTGTTTTCTTGCTGTCCATTTTGGCTTCTTCGCCTTTGAAGATTGGCCGTAGCGAGAGTAATTCGGCGAAGATACATCCTATTGCCCACATATCGACGGCAGGAGTATAATGCCGGCTTCCCATGAGCAGCTCGGGTGCACGGTACCAGATTGTGACGACAACTTTGTCGCCCGAGAACAGGGAGTTGAGTGGCTTGTAGAACAGACGCGCTAGCCCCAAGTCGCCGATGCGAATAGCACCGCTTGAGGTGACGAGGATGTTGGCTGGTTTCAGATCACGATGCAGAACCCAGTTGGTATGAAGATAGAGCAGTCCATTCAACAACTGGAACATGATAGACCGGACCATGGGCGCTGGAATAGCATGTCGCTGAGGCTGGGTGTGATGGTGAATGATTTGCAGCAAATCATGCTCTGTATATTCAAATACCATGAAGATGCATTTGTCTTCCAGAATGATCTCTTCTAGTTGGACAACATTGGCATGTGAGAGTTCAGTGCACAGTGCCATTTCACGGATAGCTGACTGCGACAGACCTGTGTATTGGATGGTTTCGCCTTCCTTGTCGGGTTTGAATCTGGATGATGTTAGAATGAATAAGAAATCAAATGCTGGAGGGCTTTTACTTTTTGATTGCAAACTCCCCTTTCTTGCCATTTTTGCCAACAGCCTTGTAGACCCGGCCATACGTACCACTGCTGATGAAGCCTACTATGTTATACCGATCTCGAACCCGGACTTTGCTGGTATACCCACCGGGTCTTCTTGATTCAATAGCATCTGTATAATCCCTCGGTTAGCATATTCGGACTGCCGGATTAAGAATCGAATGCGTTCGCGAGGATTCCACTTTGCAAATTCGCACACAGACAAGATCAACAAGAATCAAAGGGAAAGAGTTACCACGAGAATAGAATCCTCCAGAATTCATGAAAGGGAAACCTTTTCCAAACATGATGGAATAGAAACAAGCCGTTACACCAAGGAACAAGTAATCACAAGGAATATATATAATTACCATCGACAGTAGCCTGGAGACTCCGTTTCAAGTTACCGACTCTGGTTCGCGAGAGAGAGCCAGAGGAAGAGGGTGGGTTTGTCAGACTCATTTGTGGATCTGAATGGGCCGGTGATGTTGTCACTCCATTGGTGGAGAGATACCTTTCTCCACGGTTACCAGTTCTTTGAATATAGGAAAGGATTTGAAAGACGAGGGAGATATTCCAAGGTTCTAAGGTATTGACTGAATTGTACGATGTGACTTGAGTTCAGCCGAGTCAACGCTTAGTCAGATCACATGTCGGATCTACTGGCGTCATGGAGCTTCAATTTCTTGTAGCTTCAACTCTTCAACTCTTCAACTCAACTGTTTCAAGTCATCTAAATGGTGAAGAATTCTATGTGATTCAATGTGAAATTTGACAGGCAGACCTTTCTCGTCTGACCAACTTGACCTCATATCCTCTTATCTCTGCGATTGGCAAACGTCATAAGCCGGAGGCCCTCTTTCAACGTACCTTCAGCCCCGGGGTCGTCGATCCTAGAATTTGTCTCAACGATGGTTTTGGGCGTATCAACCCGGTCGCGAGTTACACCGTACTTGATATATCTCGTGTTTGTTGTAACGCTTGGTCCGCTTCAATTTGGCTTTCATCTGGTACGATATCAACTCCATGTACGGAGTATACTTAACATTACTGATACATGACCTATACATCAGGCAGAGCTCAATGCCCCAAAATCAGTGATAACATGCGAACGTCAAGGAATTCATTCTTCTGGCATCACTTTCCATGGTCTACCGCAGTGTTTCCCTATGACGCCATCCCAATTCGGCCTCGTCTCTTCGATCTACACGCTCGGTGGTTTACTTGGAGCCCTACTGGCAGGACCCATCGCGACCAGATACGGACGTCTGCTTGCATTACGAGCGACCACGGTGTTCTTTATCCTGGGGCCTGTAGCGGAAACACTTGCACCAGCGATTTCCCTCTTGAGTTTTGGTAGATTTCTCTCTGGAATTGGCTCTGGTGCTGCAATTGTAGTCGGACCTATCTACATTTCAGAGGTCGCTCCTCTCAGTGCTCGAGGCCTCTTCGGTGCCTTCACCCAGATTATGACCAATGTCGGTATTCTGTTGACACAATCCCTGGGATACTTCTGGAGTGAAGCAAGACTCTGGAGACTCATACTGGCTATGGCCGGAATCATCGGTGCTCTAGAGCTTTTGGGGCTGTTCTTGGTACCAGAAAGTCCTTCATGGCTCGCAGAACACCAGAAGATCAGTCAGGCACGCCGAGTCCTGCAGCGGATCCGTGGTAGAGATGCCGATATTGAAGCGGAAATTTCGGGCTGGAGGACCTCAGATGCGCCTGCATCGGGCGAGCAAGAATCCTTGCTCTCTCCATCCGGTGAGGGGGCGCCTAAGAAGCCTGTAGTCACGTTTATGCAGGTTGTCAAAGATCCCTACTACCGCCCTGCTATTATTGCTGTGGTTGGCGTGATGGTCGCCCAGCAACTCACTGGGATGAACAGCATTGTTATGTACAGCGTGTCCTTACTACAAAGCATATTACCGACGACCGCTGCGCTACTCACGATAATGATATCTGCAGTTAATCTTGTGATCACGCTGGCGTGCTCCCCACTGCCCGATCGCATTGGCCGAAAGTTGTGCCTGATGCTGAGCATCTGCGGTATGGGCTGCAGTTCTGTACTTCTCGCGATAAGTATTCATATGAATGCTAAGGTTCCGACGGCGATTGCTGCCTTACTTTTTGTGGCATCTTTTGCGATCGGACTGGGCCCGGTCCCCTTTATCCTGGCCTCCGAGCTTGTTGGCCCCGAGGCTGTCGGCGCAGCACAGAGCTGGGCGCTGGGTGCCAACTGGATCGCAACCTTTGTGGTGGCCCAATTCTTCCCAGTGCTTGATGATGCTCTCGGTAGTCGTGGTCAGGTATACTGGGTGTTTGCAGCTATGGCCGGGTTACTTGGTGTCTTCATCTATTGTTATGTGCCGGAAACTAAGGGCAAAGCTAATGCCGACGAGGTTTGGGGGCGAACAGACCGACGACAAGACTGACCTTAAATTTGACCCTTTTCTACAATCATTCATAGCTCTATAATTTTCCAGAATAACACCTCGGCTATAATATACATCTCAATATTTGTATAGGATGCGGGGTACTGCATATCGTGCAGGGCAGTGCTCCGTACATTGCATAAATGTCCTCTAAACCAAAGAGATACATATGTTCAGGCGCATCGGCAAGTACATATGTACACAATAGGCATCCATTTTTCTATTTTTCCCGGAGGAATAACTTGCGGTGTGGAGCATTTTTGATATCCCCAGTCTGCCCCCAATTCGCAGGTGTTTCTCCCACTTTTCCCCTCAAGTTTCTCTACATTTCCCGTTAAGATCAAATGATCTACCCTTCAACCATTTGAACCAATCCCTATGTTTGAAATTAACCGAAAAGAATCTGGAAATTGCAGTGGGTAAATCCGTTTCTTGGCTGATCGACCCGGATCACGACCAGCGGATCGTCGATCAACTTACTCTGGGGTCTCGTAAACGTCAACAATTGTGTTGACCAGGGGCCAAGCCACCCGCCCAACACTTTTCCCTCGTTATTTCCCTTTTTCTTGTCTTTCTTCTCATTTTGTGTACATCCGCAATGGTCCGGTTGGCACTACCCCAACGGTTGAGCTCGCACCTTTCCGCGAGGAGCGCGTCGTCAACTCCCGGACAGAGCAGAAGCGCCAGTCCATTGCGATCGACGGAAACCAAACATCTGGTACTCAAGGTTTCAGTAATCCGGGTAAGTACTGAGGGATTGTGTGACCTTTATGTGTTCTCATGGGCTCCTGGCTGATTTCAATGGTTTCATTAGGGACGCAACCTCGCAGCCAAAGATAGAGGTGGCACGAGCGACCCAGTGAGCACCCTTCCAACAAAGACAATTCGAACCGAGACCGCTTACATGTTGTACAGTATTTGGTGGTTACATTAGGAGATGCGAGGCAATCAACACCGACCATATTCAAGACCCTGAACCCGGAATGGAACGTCTCATTCGACATGCCCGTGGTGGGTGTACCGCTGTTGGAAGCTATATGCTGGGATCATGATCGATTTGGCAAGGATTACCTGGGCGAGTTTGATATTGCATTGGAGGACATCTTCGCTGATGGCGAGGTGAACCAACCGGTGGGTGAAGGGACACGTTGCTCAGACATTTGGGGGCCAACGCTGACTTTTTCTCCTTTCTTCTTCATCCATAGCCCAAATGGTACACTCTGAATTCCAAGCGGAAGACGTCAAAAAGGAAGGACAGCACTGTGTCAGGCGAGATCCTACTGCAGTTCTCACTCGCCGATTCTGCGAACCCCGCTGCCACGCCGCCGGACATATTCGGCAAGTTCAAGAAATTGGTATACTCAGGTGATGAGGATGATCAGAACGCTCAGATTCCTCCTGCCGATTTTGATGACTTGGAACGGGACGATGAGACCTCTGACGAGGCCGATGACCAGGCGGGCGGTCCAGAAGTGGGGGAAAAGCGTCGTCGGCGACTTCGGCTGGCTCGATTGAGACGCAAGTCCCTGGCAGCCCGTGCATACCAATTCTCAGGCTCGGGGACTGGAGTACAGGGTATCGTTTTTATGGAAATTGTTCGAGTGACCGATCTGCCCCCTGAACGAAATGGTATGGATTATCCTCCTGCGTGCAAACCGCTGAATGTTAATTGATGTTATAGTAACACGGACATCGTTCGATATGGATCCTTTTGTCGTAACCTCTCTCGGAAGGAAGACCTTGAGAACCCCTGTCATTCGCCATAACCTGAACCCGGTGTACCATGAGAAAATGGTCTTCCAGGTAATGCGGCACGAACAGTCTTATACTATCAGCTTCACTGTGATAGATCGAGACAAGTTCTCGGGAAATGACTTTGTTGCCTCTGCGGGTTTCCCTCTGCAGAATCTCGTTCAGACCGGCCCAGAAGCAGACCCCGAGACGGGATTATATCAATTTGTAGAGGAAGTGGAGGAAGTTGATTCCACTACAGCTGCCAAGTCTGGTACACGATCTGGGGTTAGTCCCTCGCGATCCGGAATCAGCCCCTCGCACTCTTCATCAAATCTGTCCAAAATGGCTCGGCCTATATTAAAAACGCGTCAATCCGCCACTTCAGTCTCAAGCCAGTCAATGCTCGAAGCTCCAGGGCCGGCTCTGCTTGCGCCCTCTTCCCTCCCAGAAGAAGGGATTTCAGAGACCGATAGTGCTAGCTCAGTGCAGCTGGCCTCCACGGTGAACATCTACGATGGCGATTCGGTTCCGCCACCTGACCAGGACGGCTTCAGATCTTATACTATTCCCCTTGTCCTCAAGAATAGAGAACGGTGGGAAGACAAGCACTCGCCAGAGCTACACGTCAAGGCGAAGTACCTGCCGTACAGTGCTCTTCGACAGCAGTTCTGGAGGTTGATGCTTAAGCAATATGACGCCGACGAGAGTGGTCGCATTGACAAGGTCGAGATGACAACAATGCTTGATACTCTCGGTTCAACGCTAAAGGAGTCGACAATTGACAGCTTCTTCGAACGTTTCAGCGCAGAGAATGAGTCTAATGAAACCGATGATCTGACATTTGACCAGGCAGTGATTTGTCTCGAGGATACGCTTCAAACCCTACAGAAGAGAAATTCAATGGCTTCTCCCGGAGCGCCTTCGGGTCCTCTGTCAAATACTGGAAGTCAAGATAGTGAGCAATCTAGCAGCGACGAGCACACCTTGGAAACCAACACCGCTGCTGCTTCCAATACCGATCCGCAGAAGACGACTGTTCCAACCTTGTCTAGCGAAGAGCAATCTAGCTCTTCTGATGAGTACCTCCAGCCGGATGACCTCGCAGACGAGAGGGACGAGGAGCACGTCGTCGAGATTCGCGAGTGTCCGCTTTGCCACCAGCCACGTCTTGCGAAACGTTCTGATGCGGATATCATCACGCACATTGCCACGTGCGCAAGTCAGGATTGGCGCCAGGTTGACAACTTAGTTATGGGTGGCTTTGTGACTTCCAGCCAAGCACAGCGCAAGTGGTACTCCAAAGTCATCACGAAGATTTCATACGGCGGATACAAACTCGGAGCCAACTCAGCCAATATCCTTGTACAAGATCGCATCACGGGTCAGATCAACGAGGAACGCATGAGCGTCTATGTGCGACTTGGGATCCGGCTGCTATACAAGGGCATTAAAAGCCGTGATATGGAAAAGAAGCGAAGTATGCAACCATTGGGATCGAGTACCTATCTAACGAGAAGATATATTTGCTAACAAAATTTACTAGTCCGCCGTGTGCTGCGCTCTTTGAGTGTCAAGCAGGGTCGCAAATACGATGACCCAGCCTCGGCATCTCAGATCCAGGACTTTATCAACTTCCACCAACTGGACATGTCCGAAGTCCTGATGCCTATAGATAAGTTCCGCAGTTTCAACGAATTCTTTTACCGCGCACTCAAGCCTGAGGCCCGTCCGTGTTCCGCTCCCGATGAGCCTAAGATCGTTGTGTCTCCCGCCGACTGTCGCTCAGTGGTCTTTGACCGCTTGAGCGATGCAACCGGCATCTGGGTCAAGGGTCGTGAGTTCTCAATCGAAAGATTGCTGGGCGATGCTTACCCAGAGGATGCTGCTCGATACCAAAACGGTGCCCTCGGAGTGTTCCGCCTGGCACCTCAAGATTACCACCGCTTCCACATTCCCGTAGATGGAATCATGGGTGAACCCAAGACCATCGAGGGCGAATACTATACGGTGAACCCTATGGCGATCCGATCCGCTTTGGACGTCTACGGCGAAAATGTCCGCATTCTAGTCCCCATTGACTCCGTTGAGCATGGCCGAGTTATGGTTATCTGCGTCGGTGCCATGATGGTCGGCAGCACTGTCATCACTCGTAAGGCCGGCGAGAAGGTTTCAAGAGCCGAGGAATTAGGCTACTTCAAATTCGGCGGTAGCACCCTTTTAGTGCTCTTTGAAGATGGCAGGGTCAATTTCGACAAGGACCTGGCAGACAATTCAAAGGGCGCTCTTGAAACTCTGGTAAGAGGCAAACCCTCTTTCTGTCTACTTGATCAATTGCATACTAACAATTTTCCCATTTAGATCCGAGTTGGCATGTCGGTCGGCCACAGCCCGGACATTCCTCAGTATGAACCTGACATGCCCAAGACGTCGGAGAATATCACTGCCGAGGAAATGCAGGAAGCCAAGCGGCGCATCGAGGGCAGCCTGGCACCAGCAAGCAACGCCTCCACCTTACTCAAGTCGATCCAATGACCCAATGATCTGTCTTTTTTTCTCTGGAGTGGACAGGACTCAACTCCCACCGCTTTTTTTTTTCACTGAACATATTGTTTTTCAACACCGGTGTCGGGGTGTTATTTTGTATTCTGGTTAAAGCATCATAGCGTTTATCTAGCAGCATCTGCGCATTGCGAGGAATTGGGGGTAGAAGAGATGAGAGAGAGAGAGTTGCATTTTAGAGCCAGTCATACATTAACAGCGCTTCAATATTCCCCAATCATACAAAAGCAGTCAAAGCAGTCAAAGTAGAAGACCAACGTTGAAGTATAACGGTCGATAGTCCCAAAACAGACTAGCGTGGTCCCCACGCGCCCGACCAAAACAACCGCGTGCGAGAATCCAACCCACCACTCACACCCCAACCCGCCGCTCCCTTGCGTGTCTTTTTCGCGATTGAATTGAATAAGTCGCCTAATCTGCTGCTATTCAGCTGCGGTTCTGAATTGGGACGCGACCCGCGCCTAACATTCCGCGAGCCGACTGACCCACCTCAACTCAACCGTGCCACTACCCTATACACACATCAAGTACATTAATGAACTAACCGTCTGGTTCACCAATACCGCGTCCAGCCTGACCAGCTGTTTAGGGGGGAATAACTCGAGTCCGGTATCTGTACGCAGGCGGGAGTCGCGCTTGTTGTTTCTCCAAGAAGCCTCTTCAACCAGGGGTATTTGGCTGGAGAACAGAACACCGCGAAGCGAGTAGTCGACACCGGAAAGGGGGTGCTCGCTTCGCCGCCCCTACGTTTATTTCCGGCCACAATAACCCCGCGTGGACCCCTCCTGACATGACAGTCGCGGTCCTGGCGACCACAACGACCAAGACAAAGCGTCGCGAACCGCTGGGGACGATTGCAATGGCCGCTCCGAAGACACAGTCACACTCTGCAGCTGCGTCCGCTGGGTCTGGAAAAGCCAAGGAACGGAGGACTACGCGACTCAGTGCAAGTAAACAAGAGCTGGAGAACACAAACAAACTAGGGAAGCGGACAGCTGGTGAGTAATTTGCCGGGCGAAAATTGTTTGGCGAGGGAAAGAAACATTCTAATTCGTCTTTCAGTGACATACGAGGAGGATGCAGAAGGGTTCCAGTTCGCTCTACTACCATCAAAGAAGCCCAGACCATCAATCGAAGCGGTCCGAGAAAATCCCCATTCGGACGTGGAAAATGCGCCTCCTAAGTCAACACCAAAAAGAGGGCGACCACGGAAAAAGCAACCGGGCGAGGGGACCACTTCAAGTGCGGTGCCAGAAAAGGGGGAAAGCGTGGAGCTTCCAACTAGGAGACCCACGAGGGGGACTGCAAAGACTACACATACAGAACCTGAATTTGAACCGACAAACGCGACCCGCTCCTTACGAACCCGCGACAGCCCAGAGCACCAGCCTGAGACAAAGAAACCGAAGAAAACAGGACGACCACCAAAAGCCAAAAAGCAAGCGCAAGTGTCTGAGTCAAATGGATATAATTCTCCGGCGCACCCTCCAGAGGGTACAAAGGTGGCACTGCCGGTGGCCGATACCCCGGTAATTCAGCGGAATAAAGAGTTCAGAGGCGGAAAAGGTGATAAAAGCGAGAAAGGGCGACGGCGGAGCAGCCTGAGTATGCGAGGACGAAGGGCCAGTTTTTTGATCGACTCCGGGACATCAAATGGTAGGTTTCTCGGTCTGACATGGCCTATAAATTGCCAAATGCTGATTTTCTCTTTCCCCGTGCAGCGTTACCCCATCGAGAAGTTGGCACAGCAGATTTCTACAAGCACATCGCCGATGACGGAATCCCGGAGCCGCGAAGGATGCGACAATTATTGATTTGGTGCGCGACTCGTGCAATAGGGGAAAAGCCCTCGGGGGGTTCAAACTCGGACGATCAAAGTGCACGCTTAGCAGGTACGTGGTAACGGTTGACTTGTGTGAGAGGGATTGTTTATCTGACCCTTTTCCAGCTCGTGTGATACAAGAGGAGCTTCTTCAGGATTTCTCGAACAACTCGGAGCTTTCCAACTGGCTCGGCCGTGAGGATTTGAACCCTCCAGCCGTGGTTGTCAAAAAGCCGAACCCGCGAAACGTGCAAAATACAGACAAGATCAAGGAACTGGAGGAGCATATACAGAAGTAAGTGTATTGCCGAGAGCTGTCACGAGTGTATAAGACTAACGGGCTTCCCCAGATTACACAAAGAAAGGCAGTCTCTCAATGCGCTTCTTCGACAGCCAGCCATCCCATCCGTCAAACAGTCCGACGGCCAACAAAAAGATAAGCAACCTTCACGTAAATCACAACGCGAAGAAATCGACCTCTCTCTTCTCGACCCCTCACAACAAACCATACTGCAATCCCTCAATCCCTCGAATCAGCAAGAAGGAGAATCCTCTACCCTATCTTCAACCCGACCACCTATCACTCCATCTGCCATCTCTGCTCAATTATCGCGCATCACATCTGGGCTAGCACCGACACTCGATGCATTTGCAGCGGGTGTACACGACATCGAACTATATCGCGCCTCCGCAGATACCGTTTCATCCCGAATATTGCGCATCTGTGCACAGCGACTGGAAGAGCGCGATGCGCAGAACACGCAACGTCTCCTCGCAATGGAAGGCAACGATGACGAACACCCACCACCAACGAGAATTAAGGAAGATCTGGGTCTCATTCTGGGAGCACTTAGTCGGGTGGAGAGACGATAGAAAATACAGTCTATCCTTCCTACGTATATTCTCAATCTGTTTTCCGGCATTCGGCATTCGTTTTTCGTTTCTTCCTTTTTCTGTTTCCTGCGGGGATTCATCATGAATGAATTGATTGATAGCGATGATCTTGACGAAATCCCAGCCCAACATCATGGGATGGGGAAAGGCGCATTTACGGTGACATTTCAATCGTTTGGTAAGCTCGGAGTTTGGGGGTTTGGGTTTACAATTCTAAGATATCTAGTGCTCCATAAGGTGCATTCATTGAATCTGGATTTGAGACGGAGATTCGAGATGGAGTAAATAGGTAGTTAGGTACCTAATACATGCCATCACTCATTGATGACTACTTTCTGCTATCCGTATGGTAAGATGGCCTAATTTATCTGGTTTTTGGATGTTATACTGGTCTTACATGATAGAAGCTCATCTACATCTGTCTCCGCAGGTATTATACTAGAATAGATATAGAAGGGAAGGTCATTATTGCGCAATAAATACCATGCCACATCTACAAGGGTCTAGGACTGTTGTATATAAACAAATGACAAAAAGTCATAATTCCGCTCCGTCAATTGATGGTTTCAATATCTCGCTGAGATACATAAAAACAAGGCTCAGACAATACAGTTTTGTTCTTCCCATCTCGACTTTCAAATATGACGCACGGGAGAAGGGCAAAGAGAATAGCAAGACAGGCACACGCGAAAGCAGGCCCTCGGTGATTTTAGTCGTGACTCATGAGAATCGTAGCTTCTATATATGTCCAGACGAAGAGCCCTGGAGGGTCGGAATAGTGAGTCAATATAGACTTGATCGGCGAGGACAGGGAATAGAAAGATCGAGGAGACGCAGCAAAGAGGTCAGTGGTTCTTTGCATTCGCCAGCCTCCTAGAACGGAAAACAACTAGAATACAGCAAGTGAACTCCCGTTCCTCAAATACGGGGTTCACGTATGTGAAATGCCCAAGAGACTCGTTCGAGCATGGTGATAAAGCAATGCACGTAACAAAATGAGAGATGGATGCAATAGAGGATAGAGGGAGAGACGTCGGGGAGCTTCATGGCTTAGAAGCTAAATAGTCCGCTTCGCTTCTTCCCTAGCGGATAAACCACCAAAGCCGCTAGGAAAAGACCAACTGTCGTGCCAATAGCAATTTGGACCATGCCATATCCGATATCAAATACAACCCCGTAGCTTTGATTCTTCGCCTCGTCGGCTGATAGCTTCTTTGCCGCGTCGACAAAACCTTGTGTTCCATTGTTCACAACCGCATATGGAGACCGGGTCATTTCCTCCGCAGAAGTAATACCAGATATTAGAGACCCACTAGCCGCAAGACCGGAGGGAACGAGAACAAAGATGGCCGGCAGCATTGCCGCAGCGGCGAGCCCATGTTGTAGCCGGCTGTAGAGATTGCCCATCACACCAATGACAAACGCGCCCAGGGCATTGGACACCTGGGTGTTAGAATAGAAGCGCTTGGCGCTGAAGTAGTTGGTCACATAGCCCGCCAGGGAGATTACCATCATGATCGGCATCTGTTTCCACTTGGCGCGGTTGACGATCGCCAGACATACGGTGAATAGGATCACGAACGGAAACCGTTGCAGGTACTCGTTGTGGATGGGGCTAGCGGGACATGTGTACTCCGTTGAGGCCTGAGAATCGAGGAGCCCGTAGACGGCAGTTCCAATGGTGATCCCAAAACCGAGGAACAGCGAGTATATGATAGCATACACCATGCGAACAGATCCTGCAACAATACTGCGTGATTGGAGCTCCAGACTCGCACATAATACAGTGTATCCTGGTAGGATGAGGGCGATAGCGGACTGCGCGAGAGCAGAAAAGCAGAACAGAGGTTCGCCATGGAACCTGATGCTTCCGAAGGCACGGGCAAGGAAAGACGTCAGGACTGCGGCGGAGATTTCAAACACATTCGAATATAAGCTCGATTTGGTGGACAAGATCAATTGCAACACTCCGAGGAGACACCCCAGTAGAAACGCCACGGGGATATCAACCGGGCGAGCATTGAAGGCAAAGGGCCCGACTGATGCGCTAGCACAACCGTGGGCGAAGATGAGGAACATGATGTGGAATTTGCTCTGCTTCTTCATAACCTCATCGAGTCGCTGTATTGCCTCTTCAACCCCGATGACATCGTGAATCACCTCCTTATAAATCTCATGCACATCGGCCAGTTTACCCAGGTCAATGCCTTGACTGGACCGGACGACTTTGACCTCTGTTGTGTGTGTGGAGGCATCGTCAAAGGAGATGATCATGCAGCCGGGTATATACAAAAACTGGCCATCGATCTGGATGACACGAGCTGTCATGCGCATATATTCCTCCAACCGATGGGTTGGAGCTCCATACTTCATCAAAGCACGACAAAGCCGGATTAAGTACCGTTGTCGAGACAGAAGATCAGCAATATGAACAGTGATATGAATTTCATCCTCAAGCTGGGGCTTGGCACGTGAGCGGCCTAGACTGGGGATGGCAGCACCACTGCTGCGGGACCGCGTGAGCATTGCAAAAGGAGAGCCAGAGCGGCGGGACGAGCCGGCCATGGAAATGCTGGAACGAGCGGTAGATTTATCGTACCACTTCCTTTGCGGCTTCCAAACAGAGTCCGGGGACAGGTCGCGACCACTGAACTCTGAGGAGCTCCCCTGTCGAGATCGCCCATAACGTCCTCGATCTTGGTTGTGGTTATGACGAGTCTTGTCGTAAAGCTTGAGCAGCGATGAAAGAATGCCTCCGTGATAATGTGACGTCCGTTCAGCAGACTCATATGAGTTCCTGTCCTCGCTGGCGGTGTCTTGGTCACTGGAGTGCAAACCGGGCGACTGGGGGCGAAGGCGATTCAGGAAGTTGAGGTCTCGAGGTGACATTTGATTCACTAGATAATGGGCTCCGGAGGTCTGCGGTATTGATCGCCCGTCTAAGAAGTCCGCTTCATGTTCATCTATTAAGTTGTTCAAGAGTTGTTGTTGTTTCTCGGAGCAGCTTATCACAGGAAATTTATCTCCATCTTCAGTCTGGTACACCACTTCAGCGGGGGTGGAGCCAACCTCAGACACTAGACTGCACTGAGGGCTGTGCTTCGGAGAATTATGGGGACAATTGAGAAGGGATGCGAACTTGTGGGCCCTTTCATGTGCGAAACAGGTGGCCCGCCCCTTGTCATTCGTACCCTGACCAAGCTGATACTCTCCTAAAGTTCCTAGGGAACTGGTCTTGGTGCTGATCGTCAAACCGGTACCATCCACTGACGCGCTAGAGTGACCATGTTCCACCTGTGGTGCCAGTTGGGAGCTTGAGGAGACTTTTTCCTGGAAGCCCGGAATGTTAGCAGTGGGTGATGGTCTTTGCGGCAGCTCGGTGCCCCTTTGATCCAGTCGGAATTCGACCATGGACCCAGTAGGTTGTTCTCTCGGTTCGGATTCGCTGGTTGTAAGCTTGACGCGATTCGTGGTTTTCAGAATGCCTGCATTCCGATACTTGTCCTGTGCGCTAGCGTCACTGAAGTTTTGCACCTGAGACACTGGCTGGCCCTGGCCTTGGAAGCTATCACTGGACGTTGATGATGCAAAGCAACACGACCTTGATAGACTTGACGATCCTTCATCAGAGGCGCTGCGGGAGATCGGAAGGTCAAAATAACCTCCCGCCATTTTGGTGTAATCCTTTCTCTTAAATTGGCATCTACTTCTTGGTTACTCAGTAGAGCTCACAGACCCCCTGGGTGACCGAGCTCTTGGATAAAAGCACGGGTAGGGCGGTTCATGTGCCCGGCTGGTCAACTGTAACCCAGCAACAGTCAGTTATGTGAGATAACATGAGGAAAGCTCTTGTTTCCGGGATTTTGTCTTCAACAGATAGTGAGCTCACCTTGTTCAAAGCAGAAGCAGAAGCGTAAAACAGGAAACGAGGAAGAGTTACTGACGCCAACATGAAAAAGAACTGGCATAAACTGGCAAACTGGCACGCCAAGTCTAGAACTTCTTGGGAAAAAAGGGGGGGGGGTTGAGATCGGAGGAAGTCCCACTAGGAATGATAACTATGTCATGTGCACATAGTTAGACATAGTATATTGTATCGGAGAATAAGGACATATGCAACATCGGAGGAAGGGGGAAGAGAAATCAGGCAAGGTAGATCGATATAAAAGAGACGGTGGACACGAAGCCTGGGATGCAGGAGTTCCTCTATTTACGAGGATCCTCTTGGTTAAAGACAGGACTAAAATAAAAAAGAAAAAAGTCTTTTCCGGCTTGCTGGGCAGCACACGGACCATATCAAAAAGAGTCCAATGTCCAATGAGACTGCATTGGAGGGGAATGTCTTTTGGGAGATGATGACCCCGTGTAGCCGTAGAGGCGCCATCCCCATGCCATGTCCTCAAGGGTTTTGCCATTTTGCCACGATAGTCAATCAGCTGGCAAGGTCCATGTCCATGGCAAGCCGAGGTACGGAACTGATAACCAGAATGGTGAATAGATACGGTACATTCCCCCTTGGCGGGTATTGCGGGAGATTGACACATTAGTCGAGCAAGACCCGGTTCTCTAACCTGAAAGGGGATGGATTGTCGTCACGCCTGACGTTCTAAATCGTATATCGTCGAACCTCATCGAATCTCGACCGTTGGCCGGACAGCAGATCCCCCAAAAGGGGAGAGAGAGACAAGAGGACCGAGCTCCTGGTCAAAGAGACCAGAGGTTTCACAAGCCCAGGTCCCACAAACCCGCAGAGTCAAAATAAAAAAAGAATCTGATGGCCGCGTCAGGTCAAAGGGGTGTGTGAGTGTGAGTGGGTATCGAGAGAGATTGGCTGAAGAGGTGATCGTCATGATCAGAGGTTGAAGAAGATCAGTGGAGCAACTCTTTTTTTTCTTAGCGTAGATTTACCTACTCATGTTGACTAAGAAGGAATACCTGGTCTTATCTTCCCCCTTCCCCCTTCTACTTCTATTTTCGTCCTTGATGTATGAAATGCGATTACGAACCAGTCCAAGTCATCCCTTGTGCCTTGTGTGTCTTTGACATCATGGGAAATCACCCGACAGGCGAAACATTTCCGTCATGCAAGATACCTGCAAGATACCTGCTTTCCACTAGTTCCTTATTGAATCGACCAGTCAAGAACTACATCCAGATTCCAATCTATCCCATTACCCACCTGCATACTATGATTCTACATCAATATTCAGGGTCTGAAGATACCGATCACACCATCGGGAAGAATTTGATCGGTATTAGCTGGCCATCTCCCTCCTTCCCGACCGAGATCTACACGGAAAAGTAGACGAGTACTCATACCGCGGGTCGACTCTCGGAAGACTTCGGAGACCGACTCGGTGTTCATTCTCAGAGGGGATGTTGAAGGTTTTTGATCAGTCCCGGCAATGTACAGGGTACCACGGATGAAAAGGTCACACTGATATCCGGGGAAATTGTTTGCTGTCTCTGCTTACCCAGTGCCGAAACCGTTTCTACTGCCCATAGGAGAGTTCAACAAGCACATATGCACTCCCGATTGGTCTCGAAACCCCCCTTCATGATCAACCAATATCCCAGATATGAGTTCCTTACTCGTCATTGTGCCACCTAAAGATGTAAAATGCTTATCTAGGCAATGATTCTTACCCACATATGCTGCCTGAACACCTACGTCAGGGGGAGCTTGGATGATTTAAGCTTACAGATGTGGCTGCTGACTAGTTCTGGATCCGTGCTAGTCATGGATATCAGTCAGAGGGAGACAACCAGGGCCCAACTTGATTACCGGGTGTGGCAATAGAATGGTATTTCCAATTGGGTACCGTGCAAGGTGACTGTGTCTCCTAAAACCTCTGCGAGGGTATCCGATAGGACCAGGATTGTCTCTTCCGAAGTGCTTGTTATCAAACGTTAATTATACTCGGTATGATCCTCCCATTTGTTTCCCCTTCCTGGAATAGATCGACATTTTACGCTATCGAAACTATCGAGGCTTGACTAAACATGTCTTGCTTCACCTCTATCTCATTCATTTATGCAACAATGCGACCGCACAACCATCCGTGCCACCCTCTCCCTCCCTCTCAGTCACACGGCCCTCTTCCCCGACCAGCCGTGCCGAAGATAATGGTGTGACCTGCAAGGACGCAGGGACCAATACTTAAGCTCGGACTGCAGACTGGGCATAAATACTATCCTGTCTATGTGAGACTCATGTACTACGGAGGTCCGGCTGCTCTATCCTCGGGTAGGCACAGATGAAGCTGTTCTAATTTCAGGATTCTTGCGTGGCCTGGGAGTGAATATTCGTTTCCTACAGTTACGCATTGTGACATTATACTTTCCACGTTAAGAAAAGGATGCCGTTTACATTCCTAGGCTTGAGTCCTCGACTAAAGTATACTCTTGTCGATGGTAAAATCTCTCGCTTTTTGTGTTTTTGGCATCCTTTTCGTAATAATGCACTCTAAGGCTGTGGACGTTGATGGGTTGACTTGTGCATACCTAGGTATATAGGTAGAAATCTTGTCCACTTAGGGTTGTGTCAAGGTTTTCTAAAGCCGTGGTCGTACCATGGTTCTTGATATACAGGGCCCCGAGATCTCACTTACTTCGGAGCCAAAACCATATAGGTAAATGCATAAGTACCTAAGGTAGGTAATGGCAAATAAATTCCACTTTCGACCCCCCACAATATCAAGGTTTATTTGATGCCGGCATAACCAGCCAAGTATAGTATATTAGATTTACTATCTATGGGGTTCACTCTCCGCCCCAAAGGAGATTTCTTTTCCCTATTCATCGTGTAGACGGACATTAAGCTATATATATACAGAATGTTGCAGCTAGCATATTTACCTCCTTCTACCGTATGATCCTCACATCTTTTGCTCTCTAAGAACCGCGTTACTAAACTCCTCGTTTGGAATAGCTCATCACTTTCATCGCCGACAGCGGCCACTTGGGATGTGAGCCCATTAGAGTGGATTTTACAGCCACTTCTTATTTTGCCTTTTGGCAAAAATTGTAAATAAAGACCGAAATGGTTATGCAGCTACTCCGAGCTCAGAGCCACCCTCCATAACCATCAGCATACACTCCGGGACTCTGTGACTCTGAGTCTAAGAATCAGGTACATAATGCATGAAAACTATAGACCTTTTAAATGTGATCTAGCGAGATTGACGCGGCCTCATCTCGCATATTGGTATCAATTTCACGAGCAGTTATGGCGACCTCTGATGGCTTTTCCTCAGGGTACCTTGTAGTAACCTTTTGACCCATGATTTATGCCTTTCTTACTTTCTGGTCACAGGTTTAAACACCAAACCTGAAGGAGGGCCAACCTTAAGAGGACGCCTTTTCTACAGATAACTTTCGAGCGATACCTACCTAGGACTCTTTAACAGACCGAGTAACTAGGCGTTCCACGTGGGTCATTGTAGGACAACATCAGGATTACCGTAGGACCTAAGAAGCATATCTGCATAATCCGATGGATTTGCTTGACCAAAAAACCACTTAGATACTACATACGTTCATGGAGTATGATAACATAGCCAAACAAGATAGATACTTCAAACAAGATCAGACACTTGCTAAGATACGTATCCACCAGGGTCTGAGCCCAAAGAATGCACCAGGCAGAGCTGTCTGTACATAACCAGATGTACATCAGAAGCCAAATGGAGAAGAGAAGAGAAGACAACTTGCCATCGCAGGTGCCTCCCTTCCAGTCTCAAGCTCGTCCTGTCTATTCCGAGAAAATATTGCCGGTCTGGCCAGCTCCGGCTGTGATGAAGTCAGGTGGCAAAAGGATCGAACGTAGTGGATAAAGATGAAGAGAAGCAAAAGAAAACAAATAAGAATAAAGTCATTTCAGACCAATCAAGGTCTTTCGTCACAAAAACATAAACCTTGGCATAACTTGCCAGCAATAGTGGTAATAAGAAAAGGAATGTCGGAGGGTCAGCCGCTATCGAGGAATTTTGATCAAGACTCGATAGGCCGAAAACAAAAGCCAACCAACTCATTTGGCCAAAAAAAAAAAAAAAAAAGGAAAAACATGAAAGAAAAGGTCATACGTCGCTGTCACRTGGTGTTYGGYATTACATGAARGGKGTCTTGCGTTTTTCAGCRCTGGACAGCACCAGCATMGGCGTCTTGCGYCGTTCTGGTGCCTGGGCTGCCGGCCCCTGGCCAGCAACAACATCCGCCACTGAGGGCGACGAGGTGCCACTGGCACTAGGCGAGGGAGCATAGTCCCCGCGAGAATCAACAAACTTCGAATAAAAGTAGCCACCATCTTCGCTAGTCGGGGTGGCGCTGTGGAAGGGGCTGTCCGGGGACTTGCGATCCCGGCCAGACTTCTCCCTTCTCTCAGACCCAATGGCACCATTAGCAACTGCCCGCAGGCTGCCTAGACTGGGCTTGCTGGAGAGGCTTCCGCCGCTGCGCACGGTGGCATCATCGCCATCCGAGAAGGTAAACTCTTTCTCACTTGCAGGGGTGTTAGTGCCTCCACTGCTATGGTATCCAAAACTGCGTGTGTCGCCACGACGCTCGATCCCTGCGCGAACAAGATTGTGAACGGCACGACGTCGCTGACGCGTCGAAAAGTTCTTGCTACCTTCGTGCTTTGAGGTGGGCTTGGCCACGAGATCCTCAAGCGAAGGGGGGCCACGGGGCTGGCGCATCGGATGCTCACCAGCGCGACTTTGACCGGGTCCAAATGTTCCAGTGGCCGGTGTCGGCGGCAGGGCAGCAGACCTAGGCCCGGGTCCCACATTGGCCTTGGCGGTATCAATGTTCGTCTTGATACTGGGGTTGAATGGAAGGTTCTTGCGGTGGCCTCGGCGGAGAGCATTTACAGACGATTCGTGAGGCGGAGATGGGCTGCCAACTGGAGGAGAAATTGGCTGCGGGAATTGCATGGAAGATTGCGCGGAGTCCGCAGGAGGAGAGATCTCTGCACGGAACTGGGGAACTTGCTGTCCAACATGGGACTGGGTATCTTGATAGAACTGTTGTTGCTGATCCTCCTGCGAGTTGTTATCCATGATATAGCTCTGTTGACCAGTCAGAGGATTGTAGACGCAGAACATCCCAGGTTGACCGGGAACTGGTTGCACAATGGGCTGAACGCCTTGCTGGAGCTGCTGTTGATAAAATCCCATACCAGGCATGGAGAGCGAAGGAGCCTGTTGCTGCCGAGGAACGGACATCCCAAGGTTCAGGCCTTGGAATTGCTGAGCTGCAGCAGTGACACTGATCAACTGCTGTTGCAGGCGTTGCTGCTGGGCAGCAAGGAACAGGTTGGTTGACATCAATTCCGCGTACATGTTCTCATCAATTGGGATATCGTCACCAGCCATTTCAAGCGTCGGAGGTGCTAGTACCTGCTCCGGCATAGTGTACATCATGCGGTTGTGGTGCGAGTTGCTGCGGTGCGAGTTCGCGTTTTGATTCGTGGTGTAATTGTGCTGTGGAAATCCAGTTCCGGTCGCAGTTTGTGGAACCCGGTCCGTCCCTCGGTTGGAATGCCCAGTGAATCGTGCACCTTCCATTCCACTCCGCTGCTGATGTTCGGAGGGAATTGTTGCAGACTTGGGAGCAGTGCGCAGACCAGCCAAAAGATGAGAGCGACTGGTACGCGGAGTGGAAACAGATGCCGATGCCTGGGACTCGTCGATGGTAGCAACCTGGGGAGGCACACTCAAGCGCTTGATGTGAGAGCCTTTGCCGCGCGAGGCAAAGCCAGAGCCCGGCACACCCAGGGAACTGCCATTATTGAAGGAAGAATTGTAAGACATTTGAGTAAGACCGCCAGCGTCCATACTCATATTCGTTTGGTAGAGGTGGATTGTAGGTATGTGCAATAGAATGCAAGCAAGACAAGTGATATCTTTTTGACGTCCGGAGTAAATGTGAGCGTTTGGGGTCAACCACAAAGCTGAACTCACTATCCGGCGATTAAGGAATTATGGTGTCTATGCAAGAACGAGCGCTGAAATAGGTCTGCAATATCAAGATTCAACGACCGAAAAAGAAAACGTAGACGCGAGAGTCGGGTTTTCTGTATCCAGGGACTGGTCAGTAAGACCCAACGGGTGGGGCATAGGGTAACAACACGTACCAATCACAGGTGAAGATACGCAAAGATACCGAGCGAGTGGCTAGCAATAAAGACGGCAGATGATAGTAGAACCAAGCTGTACAAGGACTTGCTGGGGTTGAAAGTCGCGAACACGAGGAATAGGTCTCGAGGAAGCCGAAGTGGTGATTTGTTGATAGACACCTCAGGGAAAAAAAAGAAAAAAAATAATTAAGAGGATATTTTTGAGGAGAAAAGATCACGCGCGAAGCAAGACCACGAAGAGAAGATAAAAAATGTCCGGAGGGGAAATGCTCTGCAAATCCCAGCCGAATAAAAAAAAAAGAGAGTAGTTCACGCGATACCCGAAGATCGAAGACTTCAAGGCTCAAACACTGAAGGTCGCGTCCAAACAACCCAGTGCTGTGCGAATAACCGGAGGAGAAAACACAAGTTCAGGGATCCGGCCGAAGAGATGAACTGGAGATCAAAAAAGATGCAGCGAATTCGGGTCTCGGCCAAACACAACGTTTTTCCTCAGGGGGGGCGGCACTAATCGGAGCTATTTGCAAAGTGGATAAATGCGTTTTTGGGAGTTTTCCATGAAATGAGAAGGGCTGCAGAGAAAGAAGGAATGCAGAGGGGAAAAAGGAAAAGAAAGAATCGAAGATTAGATGGAGGGTTGTGAGAGGAGAAGAAGAAGAAGAGAGAGATTGAAGATGGTGGATGTAGGCGGGGATTGCTGCCTGATCCTCAAGGCAGCAACAGAACACAATAAGCCCAAAGGGTACTAGCGTCCTTTCTCTGGACACAATCGCTTTGAGAGGGAATCTTGACGGAATATCAATGAAGACTCACTTGGATATCTTCTTTTATTCTGTTTCTCATGTTTGGGCAAAATAGGGGTAATTCAAGCTTTTCAGGTTTACCTATACTCTAGGCAATATCCTATTCTTCTGCCTGACTGCCTGATCATAGCTGACAGCATCACAGAAGAAGACCTATTGGGGAGATCTGACTGGCTTGTTCTATTGACCAATAAGCGACACACCCAGCCCTGAAGTGATCTCCCATCACATCCCCAGCCAAATCATTGGCTGTTGGCCACTAGCGGCGCGACGTGGCTGCCATCGACGCCTGACAATGCCCCTGGAGCCGCTCGTCGCTGATGCCAAGCTGCAGGCGCCAGCCAATGGGTTTACCTGGACTTTGTTTGCTTCTTATTCATAACTCAATCGGATCTCATCATGATCACTGTCACAACCCTGTTCATCGTATTCTACAATGGGGATGAATTCTGTAGTCTAGTATAGCGTGTCTTCTCAGGTTCGTCGTTCTGCTCTTTAGCACCTATAGGGGTGTTTCTACAATGTCCCCTCACTGGTTTTGTTCCCTTATAGCCTTTGATATCCCCTTAAAGTGAGATGGTCGTAGAAATCTAGGCTCTTCAATTCTCATCATATGCTTTCTTGTGATACATTGCACATGATAATCATGTGCTATGGTATATAGAGGATTGTAGAAAAGACTGGCCTCCCCTGAATCATGAAACAAATAGAGAAAAGGCCCCGGCTTGTCAATATGCCCAAGAAGTACGTTTTCTTCGGTAAGAAGTTGTGAAAACTAGAGATCGTTGCCCAGGTGGGCAAGCGAGTCTTATCAGCAACAAATGGCACATCAAATATCCTATGGAAGACCTTGAATAAGCTTGATCCTGGCTCAGTAAGAAGATGATGCCTTCCTATTGGCTTATGAACCAAGGCATGGATGCATCCATGGATGAATCCAATGGAATATGGTCTTGTTCATTGACAACCTTGGAATTCACGGACTTTTTGGTCGACGGAAGAGATGGCTCTACAACGATGTAGAACGCTCGAAAATAATGATGAACCAGCATCTTTCAGAGATCATATATAGAACAAGGTGATAAGACCCTAGTGCTATGATCTGGTGGAATTGCACAGACTACATAGGCAACTTTCTAGTAAGATCGTGCCATAGAAGCTAACGTGATTATCGTTTACGACGGGCCATTTAAGATCTGGATTGTCAAATGCAGAATTTCGCGCAAACGCTGGTGTAAACCACGCCTTTTGCCATCCTAAATGAATCATACATGTATAACGTACATCTCAGCCCCTGGCTTAGTATTTCGCATCTCGCCCGTTAGGAAATCGGGGAACTACTGCCCCCCACGTTGTATGTACAATGTACAAGTGTTCTTATGGTCTGTACAGACACATATGAAAAAGAGATAGACAGTCAGTGCCCGCATATCTGCTTGTGGGTCAGAATGCTAGTCAGATGGAGAATGGGGCCCAGAATCACAATTAGGTGAGTTGCTGTTGAGCCATGGGAACATGAAGAAAGGTTGGAACAATGGATACGAAGAAAAGAAAAAAACGATGAAAATGCGGGGTATCTGCTGGCTGAGATAGTGTGCCAGAGGAAAACATTGAGTCATGAAATATAATCAAACATGGAGCCCATGGGTGTGCAACCTCGAGGTAGCTAAGCATCCACTGGGACACCGGGTCCAGGGTGAGTGGCCGACTCATTCTGGGATGGTAATCGTCGATGACCTAGTTCCGGAGTGGTGCCCTTGCCGTTCATTCGGTCAAATTCCAACGTTTCAGCCAACTCCGCAGCCATAGGGTCCAAATCTTCTTCTTTGAGTCCAGTCGCCAGAGCAACCAGCTTGCGGTGCATATCGAACTTGGTGCTCACACCCGCATCCGCTGTTTGTTGGGCTAAATCTTTGATAGCATTGCGACGTATCTTCTGCGCAGAGCAGAGCTCTTGAGCGAGTCGATACCTTGCCATTAACTCATCTTGCTCAACGGACGCTGGCGTAAGCTTTGGTGCCTCCGTGATAGCAAACTGTTCGGCCAACCGAGCATGCTGAATTTGCTCCAGAAGGGACTCGTAGCTTGCACGCAGTTTTTCATATCGACCAGCCTGGTCGTCATTGCGCTCATGATCGGCCTCCTTCGCTGCAAATGCAGAGAGTTGCTTCTGAATCTTCTGGCGGTCGGATTCCAATTGCTCGTATAACGCTTCAGGATTAGCGACATCATTGGAATCTTGCTGGTTGATTTTTGAGTTTCCATATGTCACAGCAAGCTTTTTATTAGCCTCAGCCATGATCGCTCCAATCTTAGAGAGGAGCTCAGAGGTCGCAGGGGCATCCGGGATTGGAGCAACGGACTGTTGATCTGTGCCCACAAGACCAGCTGCTTCAGCATCCATATGCTCATTAGCCATGGTGACTGAGGATGGGGCTGGCGGGATGTCATGATCATGGTGTTGAGAACGCTGTGTGATACTGCTAGCGGTTTCCCCTTTATTATTCATCAGATCACCAGCGCGGTGACAATGCACAAGAAGGATGTTCACTAAGCGAAACGCGCCGTTGCGAGCAGCGACCAAGACAGCAGTGTCTCCATTCTGATCCTGACATGACAACAACATTTGTATCTCATCTTGCGAGCATGTCTTGCATAACTTGTCGAGGAGTATTTCGCAATAATAACGTGAGCTCTTCCACTTTCCCTTGCTCCGAGTATTCTCTGCAATGTGGTGGAAGATAGTGGCACCGAACCAGTCTCGGAAAGAGACAGTATCCAAAAGCATGTCTAAGAGGGCCGGGAACGTTCTCTTTTCGTAATTATTGGTGAACAGAACAGCTCGGACGAGCGGGGTCTCTTCATGCTCGGAAAGAGCCTTGACATTAGCCCCCTTGTGTAGGAGATCTTGCACAATGCCCAAGTCACCCATCGCACATGCCCAGTGGAGTGCTGTGTTCCCAGAGTCATCAATGGCCCGGTCGACTTGGAAATGAGCAGGAGGTTCAGGAGGGGGAATGCGTGTTGCCTCTGGAGCATCACCCACGGTCATGAAATAGTCTAGAAGTTGATCGCCGTAGATTATGTGTTCTTGCTCGCTGATGGACATAGCTGTTGCCTCATCCACTCCACGCTTCCGCTTCCGTCCCCCATGTGACATTTGAAGCATATCCTCGTCTGCGACCATTGATGATGATTCAATCGTAGCGTGTCCAATTGACTCGTTATCATCGAACGCCGCATTCATTTCGTAGGAATCTTGTGGAATGGTTGGGGGACCCATGCTGCGCTGAGGTTGAACAACTTTCAGGGACTCTGAAGCTGCTACCGCAGCGGCAGCGGCAGCGGCAGCGGCAGCACGGTTTGCGGCGGCCGATTTCCTCGGTGCCCTAGGTTTAGATGGAGCTGATGTATGCTTTGGCGCTGGCGGGGGGCTGTGGTCTCCAGCAACATAATCGAAAATCGGGGCTAGTTTTGTAAGGATGTTGTTGCGTTCCGCAAGCTGGCGGCCTTCCGGAAGTGGGATCCATGTTCCTGTGAGCATTGCCTGTCAGTAAGCTGAAGTTTCTCTTCAGGCGTCATACATCCCGATACGTACCCTGATATTTGCCGTAGCCTCCCTGGACTTTCTC
This sequence comes from Penicillium sp. CF05, assembly GCA_002916455.1. Lineage (NCBI taxonomy): Eukaryota > Fungi > Ascomycota > Eurotiomycetes > Eurotiales > Aspergillaceae > Penicillium > Penicillium sp. CF05. The sequence continues at coordinate 12,207 of PKQL01000067.1, read as the reverse complement.
ATGTACCCCCTTCTGGACCTCTCGTTCGAGGATGCGCGTTCGTGCAGGCTTATCGAACCCTGCGGCTTTAAGAATGTGTGTTGCATTGACCCAATCATCCGCTCGCCTTCTCATGACACTGTCAGTGTCAAGCTTGAACTCATACACGGGCACCTGGGTGTGAGAACGTCAGCTGTGGTCGCATTCAACACGGAAACAATCCCATGACAGAGAGGTGGAAACATTCAACTATAGATATACTTACACTGCTATAGGTAGCAGAGTAGATGCTTTCCATCCCCGCCATGATGTGCGTCGCCGTCGGCCGCTGCAATTCAGTAGGTTCCCGAAGAGCGATGTAGCAACCACGCACGTTGGAGCCGAAACGTCACCCGTAGAAGATCCACAAGTTGATTGGTTTAAGAATTCTTCGGCACTCGATGCATTGCAAGCAATAAAAATCCGAACCGAGGACACAGAGATACGATTCGGTGGAGTTGGGGGTGGCATCCCAAATACGCGCTGGACGCGTAAAGTGCGCACTAGTCCCGTTTCGGAAACTATCATGTGATTTTGTGTCATGTGACCAATATCGGTCCAGCAGGAACCTCAAACGAGCGGGAATCGCCAACCACGCCGTCCTGCCTCTGTTTCCCCGCTCCCTGCCTTTCAACCCCTCAATTCTTGAAAAAATGACTGTAATCGAAACGGTTAAAAGTGCCGTTGGCCTTTCGGAGACCTCCGGTAAGATTCCAAGGCCATTGGCCAACAATCAAAAGCTCCAGCAGGAAACTTAACCAGATTCCAGCAACCCGCCAGGAAATGTCGGAAGCCCGTGTTCCCATGCAATACAGAGATTCATGCGCACACCTGCTGATCCCATTGAACCGATGCCGGCAAGCAGAGTACTACCTTCCCTGGAAGTGTGAGGTACGAGATCCCTCATTTTGATGCTCCAGCACAACCCGATTCGACCAGAGCACTTTCCAGAGCTAGTCAGCTAATGCCATTCTCTTCTTCTCCTCTAGGATGAACGACACTCATATGAGAAGTGCCAGTACGAAGAGTTCAAGAAGCGTGTGGCCAAGATGGACGAGCTGCGTGCCGCCAAGGACGGCGCCCGGAGCAACTGAATTGCGGGGGACTGTTGGTATGCGTGGTCGGTGCTGCTGCTAAAGCAGCAGGAAATGTAAATAAGAGATACACCGAAATTGCTTTTATGGATTGCCTTTTGGCGTTGGGACCTTTCATCAACTTTATTTTCTTTGCCTATCTGAACAACAATTGCATCTGCAACTTGATGCCCTGTTTGGCATTGGCTAGGTTGATACCCAGCATGTTTTCTCAGATCAAGCATGTGTCCATAGACGACTTGTCGTTTGGCATAGTTTGAGTGCATGTAAGCACATCGTATAGCAAATCACTTGCAAAAGACCTATACAGCCCTAGGAGTTTGACTGAATTATTTGGAGTTTTTCGGTGATAAACGCACTAGTATTGTATAGTCATTTTGGCGACCTTAGCCTGACTGCTTTACTCTAGGCAATTACGCCTTGCTACGGGCCATCGATGTAAAGCTCGTGAAGCTCACTTAGGCTGCTTACCTAGGTATTATATAGACGTCCCTTAGATTGAACCCTTCGAACAGGACCAAAGCATGCCTAATTAAATATCATTTTCTGCGTCCAGTGATAGTTTACGCCTTTAAGTTGTAAGTTCCAATGATGTGCACGATATTATGCTAGTTATAGTACATAGGTACCAACATGTAGGTATAAACATTACAATTATAACTTAAACGTGATACCGGCTTATACGAACAATTGAACATCATTTAAATCCATTTTGATATTAACGATTGACTATAATATCTGTGACTTTGTTCCATTCCCTTTTGTATCTATACAACGCTCGAACCTATCACAGATGATGATCCTTGAAGACACAAGTGCAGGGTCTCATCCTACCACAAGCCTTTCTATACCAGGACACTCCATGTTGAGAATTTCCAAAATCAAGTCAGATGAGGATATTCGCATATAAAAACCCTTGATGGAATAACCTTGGAAGTCTAGAGCTTCAAGGCCGTGACAAATCATGATTAATAATACAACTCGGAGGTTTGGCAGGGAAATAAAACTCCCGCCGTTATCGCCGCCCCCGCCAGAAAATCGGCCGGCCTCCGAAAAATCCCCCTCATTGCTATTTGCCAGGAACTACGGAGAATCAATTAGAAGGGAGACTATGCGCAGATCTACATCTGTTTGACTACCCTCGGCTCTTCAACCTTTGGCTCTCCTGTCCTGGGATTGTCTTGACTCTTTTACCGTATACTTGTGCCTAGGCATTTTGTGTTTGCCAGCTTGAGACGTACATCTTTAACGCAATGGGACTTCTGTATGTGTTTTGAGAGGCTTGGTTTGCTATTCGGAATCCGTCTAATCTCAAGCAGAGCACTTGGAACAGCGCTGGAATGGCCGGAGGCCAAGACAAAGGCGGGCCAGGTGCGCCAGTGGGGTATCGAGGTATGCCGCCTGTGTTGGATTCATCTAGACCGACAAACCTCGGAGTGTCTGACTTGATTAGCAATTACTTGCCAATTGGCGCAGGGCACGAGGCAAAGAACGCGATGCTCTTCTTTGGGGCGATGAGGTAGGTTGTTCTGGCATGCATAGTGTTTCCCAGGAGCCATCGCTGACCGATATCCTCTACGATAGGTTGAATACCTCGTGGTAGCTCTCGACGACGCGGCGAAGAAATCACGGCTATCTCTAGCCCAGGCAGAGATCCTGAAATCGCTTGCCAGAGACGAGGAGTTGTGGAAGTCTGGTTCCGGCAAGGGCAGTGAAACTGGGGACCAGTGAGTGTGACTTAATGCCCGACAGGAACTAGTATATCTGACAACAGCCAGTGAGGGGGAGGATCCGCCGCATTTCCATCCCGAATTTGGAAGGTTTATGCTGGAGGCTACTCCTGGGCAGCCTTGGGGAATCGGGTTTAAAGACTTACTCAAGGTGGAGTCTAATATGAAGTGGAGGTGAGCTGTTTTAGCAACACCACTTGACCTAAAACATGCTAATAGCCTCCAAGACGAGAAGTTGCGAAAGCACACATGGCTCCGAATGAAGTCCCCATCACCCTCACAACCTTTCCTCGGTTAGGAACCAAGGATGACTACATCCAGCCATATTATCCCCCGTCTGGGCCAGCTCTCCGCTCGCAGTTTGTTCCTGATCAGATTGCCAATCCCCATATCCGATTCCCAACTCTGGCAGCCAACATTCGATCCCGAAGAGGTCGCAAGGTCGAACTGAATGTGCCTGTTTTCCATGACACGAATACTCCCAGGCCCTTCAAGGATCCCACAGTTAACTACGACCTTCATAATTGGCCCGAGGATGACGACGTCCGCAACGGTGCCGCCAAGGATGATCATGTTTACATGGACGCCATGGCATTCGGAATGGGCAGCTGTTGTTTGCAGATAACCTTTCAAGCAAAGAATATGACAGAGGGTAGAAGACTTTATGATCAACTGAGTCCTTTGGGACCCATTCTTCTGGCCCTGACCGCGGCTACACCCATTTATAAAGGCTTCCTAGTGGACACAGATGTGCGATGGAACCAAATTGGCAATGCAGTCGATGACAGGACACGCGAGGAACTTGGCGAAGCTGTAAGTTTTCCGGCATGATACCCTTGGTTCACGGAACTAACCCCCTGCAGCCTCTCCAGAACGACCGGTGGAGAATTCCCAAGTCGCGATATGCCTCTAATTCGACTTACATATCTCAGGATCCTCGTCTCCGGAAGGAATACTTCGATCCTGATCTAGTTGTTGACGAGGATATTAAGAAACGCCTCTTGGACGGAGGAATGGATGATCTACTTGCGACGCACTTTGCCCACTTGTTTATCCGTGATCCTTTGGTCATTTTCTCTGAGGATCTCGAAGAACTGGATCTTAACAAGAGTGACCACTTTGAGAATTTACAGTCCACTAATTGGCAGCATATGCGCTTCAAGCCGCCGCCACCTGATAAAGATGATATTGGCTGGAGAGTTGAGTTCCGGTCTATGGAGATCCAAATCACAGATTTCGAGAACGCCGCATTTAGCATTTTCATCGTCCTCATCACTCGAGCCATCCTGAGCTTCGATCTCAACTTCTATATCCCGATCCAGCGTACTACAGAGAATATGGAGACGGCACACGCTCGCAACGCTGTTCTTGATCGGAAGTTCTGGTTCCGGAAGGACCCCTTCCCTCGCAGGGTGCCCAGAAGCGCACAGCAGTCGACGAACGGCAGCACCTTCTCATCTACGGCATCGTCTGCTGTGAATACACCGCCTCCATCTCCTCCTCTTGGTCCCGTTGAGACAGAGTTTGATCTCATGACCATCGACGACATTGTGAATGGATGCGCAGACGGATCATTCCCAGGACTCATCCCGCTTGTGGAGTCCTACCTCAACAGCGTCAATGTTGACGTCGAGACGAGGTGTTTCCTGGCCAGATATCTTGATTTGATCCGGAAGCGAGCCGATGGAACCCTTTGGACTGGAGCCCGTTGGATGCGTGAGTTTGTAGCCAACCATCCTAGCTACAAGCAGGACAGTGTTGTCTCTGAGGAGATCACCTACGATCTAGTGAAGGCCGTCGAGGAAATGACTGTCAAAGAGGGCAAAAAGGGATCAGTTGGATGGGAACTTCTCCGAGGCAAAACTGTCTAGATCAGAGGCGTCTACACGCATCCACACACACACACACACACACACACACAACTAGATATCCAGAGTGTGAGCATGTATGGCGGAAACTTGAAATAATTTGCACATATTCATGACAATTCGAGGCAGCCCTCCTTGTCACAGCATCTGATGGATCTTAATTTTCTCATTTCTTAAGTGTCTCTCCTACCAAAGTACTCATTCCAGCAGCATTTCCTCCTCAGTCGGCAACCGACAGGAGTCCGCCAGCCCCGTCACCTTCCATTCACCGTTGAGTTTATGCAAAACGAAGAGTTCAACACCAACATGGTCCACAACACCGTTGATCTTTGCCCGGAATGGCGCCCATACAGCGGCCAAGTTCAGGCTTCCGGTCTCGTGCACCTTCACCTCGGGATCCTAGATACGCTCATCGATATCGTCTTTGAGTCCAGCAACATGTTCAACGAACGAACCAATCGTACAGAAGCGCAGGGAAGTGGGAGATGGAGGCGAGAGTGTCATTCCTCCTGCTCGGACACAGTGTTTCTCGAAATCGGCGCGCGACTTGCTGCTCAGTGCTGCGAGGAAGCCTTGCGTGACTGCAATAATGGCGGCTGTTTCCTCGGATTCTAGTTGGATTGCTGGCCCAGCGCGAGGGCGATTTGGTAATGACCGGCACATTGCTGATGGTATGATTTAGTTGAAGGCAGGCATCAAGTCGTCGAAATAATCATTATAGTGGGAGATAGTCTTGTTATATCTTCTATCTTTTCCACGAGCAAACAACTAGATGTACATGTGTACCTACATATATGTATACGGTCACTATTATTCGGGTCACTGCTGTTACCGTTACAGTGCCTATCGGTCTGTCGTTTCGGTCTGTTACACTCTGTCTAACTTTGTTCGATTCAGAATTTCAGGAACCTTGCGATCTTGCTGTCATACAAGAAGGGTAAATGCTTCGTGTCACACATCGACTTATTTGGTGCTTGGTCCGGATTTTCATCCTACAACGTTCCCATGTCCGCTCTTTTGAACTTGATTCTTGTGTTACTATCAGAGGCATGTGGCAGTTGCTAGACTATCAGTCCTATTGATGATATATTGGGTTTGTATCTCATTTTGGTGTATCCCAAATCCCCGTTCAAATAGATTCATATAGACCTATTAGCACTCACTTACCTCGGCCAACGCAAAAGCTTCGGTTAAACTTCGGATTGATCGACGTGGCTTATGACCAAAGCAGACAATCGTCCGTCAAACTTTTGAGAAAATGACGATGAAACTCAATATCCCGGGACATCCTGAAGGGATATTGGTGGATGAATAGGCTTAGGCCATCCCACTTCCCCATTTCTTGTCATCCGGATACTACTCCAATAGCCTATTATTCCGACTTGCTATGTATCTTGTCTTTTTTTTAACAGCATGACCGAAGCACATATCAGCCGTTCTCATCTCCCGAATGTCGATCATAGGCCATTTAGGCGATTATGGGGCTTCCCCGCAACCCATCCCCAGACTTCCGGTAATGACGATATGTATACTAATGCGGAGTATATAAATGGAACGTGAACCGACACACGATGAGGGGACTAGTGTGGGCAAGAGTGTGTTCACTTACATTATTATGATTGGATTTGCGACCAGCTTTCTACTATGGACAGCAGTCCATGCTGTTCCTACCAAATCATCTCCCACAGCGGCAGTGCGCAATGGAACCTATACTGGGGTGCGAAGCTCAACCTACAACCAGGATTTCTTCCTGGGGATGCCTTATGCCCAGCAGCCAGTGGGTAATCTGCGCTTTACTGTACCGCAGTCATTGAATGAGAGCTGGGATGGTACACGCGATGCGACACAGTACTCGGATATATGTGTTGGATATGGCGTAAGTTCAAACTTTTCTGTGTTCTAGGATGATTCTTACCAATGCGGAAACTAGACGGACTCGATTTGGTACCCTCAGTCAGAAGCATGTCTTACTTTGAACGTGATCCGGGGTTCATCCGTCAACAAAGACTCGAATCTTCCTGTTGGAGTTTGGATTCACGGCGGTGGGTTTTACCAGGGCTCTGGGGCTGATGAGCGTTACAACATGTCTGCAATTGTGGAAAACTCGTATGAAATTGGTAGGGAACTCGCCTCCTTTGAATATTTGGAACGCTGGTCTAACTAGAATTCAAGGCAAACCGTTCATCGCTGTCACGCTGAACTATAGACTGTCAGCATGGGGCTTTATAAGCTCTAGTCAAGTCTCTGGCAGTGGAAACACCAATCTTGGATTGAGAGATCAGAGGCTGGCACTTCAATGGGTCCAGGAGAACATCGGCGCCTTTGGCGGCGATCCCGAGAAAGTCACCATATGGGGCGAGTCAGCAGGTGCCATGTCAGTGGGTTATCACCTTACAGCATACAACGGACGGGATGACAAGCTGTTTCGGGCTGGTATCATGCAGTCTGGGGGGTCGATAACCGCCAGTGCGGGGAATTATACAACGTTCCAATCAAAATACAACACATTGGCCTCCAAGGTAGGCTGCTCGGACGTCGTGGGTTCCTTGCAGTGTCTTCGTGAAGTACCATTTGAGACACTTAACGCTGTTCTGAATGGCACGGAGGGCAACTCTGATTACAACTTCTCGCCGGTCGTTGACGGGGACTTTATTCAGAACTGGGGTAGTATCCAACTGAACAAGCATGCATTCGTGAAAGTACCCATCATGTCGGGCAGCAACACGGACGAAGGGACATCTTTCGGACCAACGGGAATCAACACCACAGACCAATGGTATCAATACTTAACAGGTATGTATACAAGTGTTCTACGCTACCATCTCAGCAGCTAACCCGTCCAGACGGCGGATTAAACTTCCAAACACCCCCCTCTGTAGCCAAGCGTATCCTCGAACTCTACCCCGATGACCCATCGCAAGGCATTCCAGCATATCTCGGAGACCAGCGCGTGCCTTCAAACGGCCACCAATGGCGCCGTACCTCAGCTTTTGCAGGTGACTACTTCATGCATGCCAATCGGCGGCGACAATGCGAAGCATGGGCCGAGACATCAACCCCAGCATACTGCTACCGGTTCAATGTGCGCTCGGCAGATGTGCCACCCCTTTCCGGTGTGTCTCATTTCGAGGAGGTATCATTTGTGTTCCACAACATTGCCGGACTTGGATACCACTACGGCAAACCGTTTGCCGGGGTACCGCAGTCATACATTGACCTCAGTTCTATGATGACGAGCATGTGGGCATCTTTTATCCACGACCTCGATCCAAACCCGGGTCCCGTGGAGGCCCCTGTACATTGGGATTCTTATTCCACGAGCAATCCCGTTGATCTGTGTTTCAATGCTAATACTACCAGTCATATGGAGGCTGATACATGGCGCAAAGACGGGATCGACTACATTAACTCGGTTGCGCGGGCTTTTTGGCGGTAGAGGTCGTGATTGCACTGTAATTATCGTACCTAGGTAGAGAATCCAATCCACACTAAGCTTACAAGTTAATCCATTGGTGGGAATCCGACCCGAGATCCAGGTCCGAACTAAAGACATCGAACCATAGATCCCTCGGCCCAAATCCACCGACCACGCGAGTATTGCATCATTGCCCAGGTGGATCGGAGTCAAATTACGCCAAGGAACTAATTTATACTTCCTCCCCTTTAATATCGAAAAATTAAGACACGCAATCTATATGTTGCATCCAGGTGGCAGAAAAATAAAAAGGTCTGCCTCGGCTATTTCAGTTATTGTTGAGCTGGAGCCGCGTGTAATCTATAAATGTCCCGTTAGGCTCACTAAAACTGCAAATCGATATCGAGATTCAATTCCGCCGATCGATTATATAGATAAGCTTTGCAGGGCAACTCGTATTCTGGAACCATGGTTACCTCACTCCCGAATTTTCCGGAAGATTTAATAATGTATCTTTATCTTTCTAGACCCATATGTCTCACCCAGTGAGACACAGTTATAGTTATATACTTTGTACGGAGTACATACGGAGTACATAGTTCATACTCCGTACATGGAGAGGCCTTGGATAAGTGGGTCGCTAAAAGGTCCACCCACAGCTATATTGGATGTGTGCACATCTCACCTCCCGCGGGAATCTAGTTGTTCCACTCCAGGCGCTTATCGCGCGGATCACATCAAAAAGCAAAACCATGCCGTCTCCACAGCTACTCCGTACATGAACTAGCATTTCCGATGTACGACGTACATTGGCTGCGTGTGAGATCTCACCGGACTCGCATAGAGAATGCGCATCTCAGACTGGATCGGACGCATGACGTGGCCAGAGCGTATAAATTCACTCAAGACACAGCCATGGAGGATCTCACATGCCGATGACCCCGATACAATACCTACTCACCCCTTTTTATGGTGGGTACCAGTTGTACATAGTTCATTCCAACGCTCACCGCCTTGATTTCAACGCTTGCTTGGAGCCAATCTCAGATCGCAGGTGGGGGGATGCTTGCTTGAGTAAGGATCGGCTGCACCTGTGGACTGCATCAACAAGATCGGGTGGGGCTGAAATTCTACGATTTGAAACTTTCATGCAAGACTAGTGATTTTTAAAATGGTTGCCTTCTTTTTCTAATGCGACCTGGCCGAATCAAAACATACAGTGTATGCATCTTCCTGCAAGCCATGTTGTGGGAGATCTCGGGCGCTCGATCTTGGATTTCGGGCAGATGCAGTTGTTTGCTCGATCTCGGAGAGGATGCAGACTTGAATTATTGGGGAAAAAAAAATAAATTAAATAAAAATTAAATAAAAATAAATAAAAAATAAATAAAAAAAAGGTCTGCGTAGCTTGCAGTACATTATACTTAATTTTGGATGGTACATGTCTGTGAGTTTTCCCAAATAATTATTTGTATTACACGAAATACACAGATCACCAAAAATCAAAGAAAACAAAGCCAAGATTGAAATCAATAGTCGGACCCAGTCCGCAGGGAGCTAATTCGATTAGTCTCCACCCATTGCGCCACAATCACCTACTATTGGCTCCAGTCAGATAGATTTTCCACCAAAAATGGTATTTCCGGTCAGTCGATCCAATATGTCAGCATGGAGTCAGCCACTCGATCCAGTCTCAACCGGAAACAACCGGTCGTTGGGCGAATCAAAAAGCTAAACAAAAACGAAGGGGTTTGCCGGGGTTAAACTCCATCCAATTAGAGTACAGTTAGCTGATCTGCAGATTAATTAAGTTTCTACGAAAGTTTGTGAAGAAGAGAGGTAATCGTGACATGCTTCAATACTATGTAATGTATTGGTCTGGGTACAACGTAATACCTACATACTATGAAGTAGGGTGTTGAGCTTGTTGTTTCGGATAGATCCGCTGCAGTTGGTAAAGCAATGTCTGCATTTTACGTAAATAATGCAATAATATTTCATACTTACATCTACAAATGCGTATGCGGAGTACTAAATGCAAGTCCGTTTATTTCGGTCTTCCACGGCGAAGTCCGATCGTCTATGTTGTATATTGTATGCTACCTAAGCAATTAGCATGCTACCATATACTACAACTAGCTAAGACAGGAAAGACAAAAAGAAGAAAAGAACATGAACCTTATGCTCCACTCAGGCTATCCCATCCCTAACTCGGCATCGCGCGGGAGGCCTAAGAGCCTGATTCAAATACAGATCTACCACTACGCGCCTTTTAGCTCCTGGCAATCCGCCACAAGGTTAGGTCGCGTGGACCTTCACGGGAATACACCGACATTTACGGAGTATTCCAAACAAAGTTCTGACCGCAGGGAGAAACTGTCGCCGTCGTCGCCGCGCCCCGCAACGAACAGTTCGCAGTTCGCCGCAGCAAACTATTGAATGCGATCTATACGATCTCGTAAGATAGAGTTTTGTGTCGGCCTCCGATCCAAGGCTTATAGGCCGCACAGCATAAACCTATGGACGATCAAACAGCGTTATAGGCAGATTTTTCTAATACTTATGGAGTACTATGTGGTTCGATATAGGCAAAAGGGCGGTCGTGGAACTTCTAGAAATTATTATTAGCTCGTGGAGTGATATTCCTTCTCCCTCCGTATACGGGGTACACTTTTTCCCTTTCTCGGTTATCTGCCGAAGTTCATTCGGCAGTGTTGTCCAAGCGCGGCAAATGGATACGCCAAAGTTCGCTAGCCCTTTTTGCTTCTCTGCGATCCTCCGGTACGATATGGAGATTTCCATAGAGATTCGAAGGGTCCAATGCGCCACATACGAGTTATGGTGCCATTATGGGGCCACCCATCTCTTTACCGTATGGAGCCTGCCGCCTAGAACAAAATAGACTCTCGGAAACACATAAAACTGACGTGGTGATGAGTGGCTTTGTCGGCATCGTCTCGGCCATGTCTCGGGCGAGTCAGGAAGATGCTAGAAAACAGTAGAAATGAAGTTTGCTGGAACAAGGAAATCGGTTCAAGTCCATATTCCGTTTTGTGGCAAGGAGTATCATGCCACATCGTTGTAGAGTACGGATTATGGATGTAACATGAAGAGCCCCGTCCACCTCTCCTAGGGGGCTCTGGGGGATCGGATAAGTCAGCACGTCCCAAACCGGAAATTGCATTCCATGGCTCTTTCCAAGATTGGCTCTACGCCACGTTTTGGCTTTTCAGCTTTTTTTTCCGAAGTTTGGGTTTGGATCTATAGAAATACTACTTAGGTACTCTATACAACTGTTGTAGGCAAAAATAGAAGGCAAAGAAGGTTTGTACAGGGTACGGCTAATGGCATAGATCCTCACAGGGATAGGCGAACGTGGGATCCGGGATCTGGGATCTCGATCGATTCGGGGTTGCCAACCCTGCTAGCTTCTTTTCTAAAAAATGTATGAATTAGCATGGCAAATAATATTCCGCCATTGTCACTCATAAACCCCACCCGTTTAATTAGCAAAAGTAAACAAAAGGAATGAGAAAACAAAGGAACCCTAAAAGGATCGACTTTTACGTATACTAATAAAGTCAATTGCTGGTACTTCCTACGTGCGTCTAGTGAGCATAGCCCGGGGGGGCAGACTATGGAAACTGTCCAAACCATCGGAATGGGAACATCTACCGATCCTTCCGAACATGGCTTCCCCATGTGGACTCATGAACTAGCTAAGCTGTCAACCTCGACAATGACAAATCTTGAGACACGGCTTTTTGATCCACCTATCACATACCTAGGTACCTTACATACAATATACAGTGGAATGTGGCGGTCTGTAAATAAGGCTACCATTACCCCGTAGATCGCATAAAGTATTAAATTTGATATATTATGTCACATTACAGTATAGTAGGATCTTACCTGTACAACATATGCTGATATCCATTGGGATATGTACTAGGTATACTCTGTATTTAATATGCATCTAATCTAAATTTAATTTGAGATCGCATGTCCGATTGTCCGATCCCGATCCGAATACTCCGTACTCCGTAGATCAGATCTGATTACCCAAACACAAATACTTGCAA
>PKQL01000660.1:0-15011 GCA_002916455.1 Penicillium sp. CF05 | reverse complement strand
CAGGTAAGGTGTGAGGGAAAAAAAAAAAAGAAAACATTAAAAGGGGGAGATAATAGTACTTGAGTGGGTTAAAGGGGGACTAACTTCAGTTTTATATATGATATTATATGCCCTCGATAGGATATATTATGAGATAGAGGATATAAAACTAATAAAGAATATAAAGAATATAAACATAAAGAACTATAATATAATAGAAACTCTTTTCCCCAAACTTCGAGTTCCCGTGGCTCCTGCAGAACTGGATCAGGACCCAATCTGCCCCTGACAGGTTCATGAGATTAATATAATTTGGAGTACGGAGTATGGGAGTACTACAGTACTACAGTACTACAGTACTACAGTACTACAGTACTACAGTACTACAGTACTACAGTACTACAGTACTTCCTGGGATGTCTTTTAAATCCTCTTCTTTTAATCTCCGCACTCCGGGGAAAGCATCTGGGTCCCGTGACCTCCTTTATACATCTATGACAATGGACCTGCAATATCCCGAATATGTCAATGTCATTAGCAAAGGACTAGGTAAAAAGCCTACCTAGGTAGGTAAGGTCCTGACTCAACTCGTGAAGTTTTAAAATGTTGATCTGCTTCAGAATGATAGTTAGGTATATCCCTTGATATACTCGAAGCACAGATATACTGTCCATCTTAATAGAGACCAATAGAATTATATACATGAATGGATTCAAATGGAATCCACATGTATCATCCAATACCTATGAATAAATCAATCAAGCCTTGGATTATAATCCCCAAAAATATATACTCCGAAAGATATCCGAGAGATATACAATTTTATGCCTGCCTCAGGCATCCGTGGGGAATCCCGCATCTATCGGAAATTTACCCCTCTACCACAATGTGCGATTCCTCCCTTGGACAACTTGCAATTGGGAAGAGATAAGGGTTCCATTCTCTGTGTATCAGGTGAGTCTACTCTTGCATTCTAATCTGTTCTGCCTGGATTCTTCTCAGCCTTACCGTGTATGACTCACAGATTAGACCCAATATTAATTATTTCTTCCACAGAACTCTCCTGCCGCAACTCGATCTATCAACGGGCTGCAAGGACTAGACCAAACGTCATGGCGTCCACCATCTACATCGACGAAGACGTCGGTAGAGACCAGTCCCCCGCCAACGGTACCGAGACCGCCCCCTATAAGACCCTCGTCCACGCCTACGTGGAACACCCCCCCACCACTGAAGGCATCCAGTACCTCACTCGCAAGTCCCAGACCGACGCCGGCGAGGATGTCGACCCCGCAGCCAAATTGGAGTGGAAGCCCGCCACCAAGTCGGCAATGAAGAAGGCCAACAACCTTTGGGAGCAGCGCAAGAAGAAGGCCGCCAAGGAACAGGAATTGGCCATCCGCGAGAAGGCCGAGGCCGACAAGCGTCAGAAGGTCCTTGAGGAGGCCAAGAAGGTCGTGATCAAGGAGGACACCTCGCTGCCCAAGCCCGTGCGCGTTCGTCTGGACGTCACCGACCCGGCCATCGTCAAGCTGCGCACCCCCGAGTCCGATGAGGCCGGCACCCGAGTTCGCGTTCTGGGCCGAGTTCACCGTGCCCGCGCCCAGAAGGATGTCGTCTTCATCACTCTCACCGACGGCTATGGGTACCTGCAGTGCGTCCTGACCGGTGACATGGTCAAGACCTACGACATCATGACCCTCACCCTCGAAACCTCCATGTCCATCCACGGTGAGATGCGCGCCGTGCCCCCCAAGCAGCATGCGCCCAACGACCGCGAGCTGCACGCCGACTTCTTCGAGATCATCGGCAAGGCCGCTGGCGACAAGGAGGCTATTACCACGCGTGTGGCGCCGGACGCCGACCCGCAGACTCTCTACGACAACCGCCACTTGGTTCTGCGCGGTGAGACCTCCTCCTCCGTCATGAAGGTGCGCTCCGCTACCCTGCGTGCTTTCCGCAAGGCCTTCGAGGAGACCCGCATGCTGGAGGTGACCCCTCCCGCCATGGTGCAGACCCAGGTCGAGGGTGGCAGCACTCTGTTCGGATTCGACTACTACGGCGAGAACGCCTACCTGACCCAGTCCTCGCAGCTGTACCTGGAGACATGTCTCCCCTCCCTGGGTGATGTATACTGTGTGTGCCCGTCTTTCCGTGCCGAGAAGTCGTTGACCCGCCGCCACTTGTCGGAGTACACGCACATCGAAGCCGAGTTGGACTTCATCACCTTCACTGATTTGCTTGACCATCTCGAGGATGTGATCTGCCGTGTGATTGACTACACTCTGGCTGAGCCCGAGATCGCTGGATATATCAAGCAGCTCAACCCGGATTTCAAGCCCCCGTCCCGTCCCTTCCGTCGCATGAAGTACGACGATGCTATCCAGTGGCTGATTGAGCACGAAATCCCCAACGAGGAGGGCCAGCCCCACAAGTTCGGTGACGATATTGCTGAGGCTGCTGAGCGTCGTATGACCGATATCATCAACCAGCCCATCTTCCTGACTCACTTCCCCGCCAACATCAAGGCCTTCTACATGAAGAAGGCTCCCGAGGACCGCCGCGTCACTGAGAGTGTCGACGTGCTCATGCCCGGTGTTGGCGAGATTGTCGGAGGCAGTATGAGAATGGACGACTGGGATGAGCTGATGGCCGCCTACAAGCACGAGGGCATGGACCCCTCGCCCTACTACTGGTACACCGACCAGCGCAAGTAAGTTTCGATATCTCGCATTGTTCCTATTTTATCTTTTCTTCCATACTAACATTTGGACAATAGGTATGGTACCTCTCCTCATGGTGGCTACGGTCTCGGTCTCGAGCGTTTCTTGGCCTGGCTGTGCGCTCGTTATACCGTCCGTGACTGCTCATTGTACCCCCGGTACACTGGCCGTTGCACTCCTTAGATATGTCAAAAAAGTTATATGTAAGCATGATCACGATAGGTACGGGAATGTGGCATGGGTGCTACAATGGACGAATGAGATTTCCTTCAAAGATCAATTAAAACCGATTTATGTTCCTCTCTCACGTATACCAGGCACCGAGGACCTACCTAGATTTAGCTTACCTCCTTGGAAATGTGAACATCGACGCAGGCCTGCCATACGCTGCAAGGTTCTTTAAACTGATGCCCACTGATACTCTACGCACAATACACACACTACCGCCCCCAGACAACACCAAGTCCCGAGGTCTTGGATACGCTGCACAATCCACCCATAAGGAGTTTTAGGATCTCCCAGAATGTATATTTCAAACCCAATGATCTCAAATCCCAAATCCCACAACCGTTGCTGTTGCCGTTGCCGTTGCCGTTGAAACACAGCCCGAGACCCCGGCACCTGGGATTACAGAATCAACCAAAACGGAAGCATGCATGCGCACACAGCCTCAAACCGAGTCCCGTCTGTATGGGATTCTAGCTAGGTTCCAAACACGGCTTGCTCACGCGCGGCGTGACACGCTCTGTCGTGCGTTCTGCGTCTCCATTGCCCCTGACCGGCGAAGAGAAGGTGGATTTTGTTTAGTTGGATTTGAAGTTGGTTGGTTTTTAGCGTTGTCGTTGGCGTCCTCGTAGTTCTCGTTAGTTTTCTCGTTGCGTTGTCGTTCGCGTTAACGTTCTCGTCCTCGTTGCCGTCGTTGTCGTTGTCGTTGTCGTTGTCGTTGTCGTTGTCGTTGTCGTTGTCGTTGTCGTTGTCGTTGTCGTTGTCGTTGTCGTTGTAGTTGTAGTTGTAGTTGTAGTTTTCATTAGCGTTCCGGTTCCCGTTAGCGCTGTCGTCCTCGTTTTGTAGTTCTGGTTAGCGTTGTCGTTCTGTGCGTTGTCGTTCTCGTTGTCGTTCTCCTTGGCGTTAGCGTTGTTGGCGTTGTAGTTTAGTGTTGTTTTTATCGTTGGCTTTGGCATCGTTTTTGGATTTGGATTCCAGCTACACCAACTAAGCCCATCGATGAGATCCGGTCGTCTGCTCTGGTGATGCTGATGCTGCTAACGCTGACCTGCTGCGGATCCGGGTCGCGATCAGTAGGGAACGGGTATATTACGGCATGGCTGTGATGAGGGTGAGATATGAGATTTGTCGTTTTTTGTATAGAAAAAACTGGAATCGAGACCGAGTTGGACGAAGTCTGGTCATGGTCACGGGCGGATCGAATCGGTGTGGTGTCCTACTGTAATCATCTCGGGTCGGGGAACCCTGTCGCTGGTTCACCTCCTCTCAACATCTCATCATCTCCCATGGC
Source organism: Penicillium sp. CF05 (assembly GCA_002916455.1). NCBI lineage: Eukaryota > Fungi > Ascomycota > Eurotiomycetes > Eurotiales > Aspergillaceae > Penicillium > Penicillium sp. CF05. Next base: position 10,793 of record PKQL01000660.1, on the reverse strand, counting down.
CAACAATGGGAGATGGGTTAGTACGGACTTTTCTTCCGAAAGAAATGGACAGGGACTTGGGGCTCTTGTCTCCTGGAGAGAGAGAGGGAGGAAGAGTGTTCTCCGTCTCTCTCCGTCTACAGGAACACTCCGTCTACAGGAACAGAGGCGGACAGTGCGAGGATGGATTCCCATCGATTTCTGACACGGGTTAGTACAGTCTCTTTTCAAAACAGACCAGCAAAGAGCTTGAGGTATCTCTAGCATCGAGAGAGAGAAGAGGAGACCGTCTCCGTGTACGGTACAGAGAAAGAGAAGCGCAAGGGTGATCCACTACACCGTGTGCTTCCATTGCTCGAGACCGCACGGAGATAGAATCCGTGAGCCCACAGGGATTCCCATTCCACTCGGCCCCTTCAAGAAACGTCCAGCCCTAGGTATTTGTTCTAGCAGTGGATATTCCCGTTGACCAGTCTCAGGGAACAGAGAATAGAACTGTGTCCGTTTGGACCGAGTACATCGTATAGACGCGCGCATCGTACTTATTCCCCATTTTCCTCTTCCCACATTTTAGCAACCACAACTCTCGCCCCCAATGGAGACAGACGCAGCTCACATTCGATACAATCCAAATCAGGACACGTCCCCATCATTTCCCCCCTTCCAATATTCTTCCTTTCATTCGTCCCATGGGGATGTTATTTCCCCGTGCACCGGCCACTGGGCTTGCATCAGATTCCACACACTTTGGGTTAGTTGCAAGCATGCTGTCACTAAGTGTCGGCCGTATTCCACTTCTCATACCGGGTTTGGTATAGGTATTTTTCGACATCACATCCAGGGCATCTGAAGGCATGTAGATGTTCCATGTCAGTGAGATCACAGTTGGCCCAGCACCGCCTGTCATTGGAACTAGGTGCCGGTCGATTTCTTTTTCCCTTTTCCCTTTTCAACAACCCTAATTCATGCATACTTGCGATAAAGCACAACACATCAGACATTCAAATCTCATATCACAAGCTACCCCAGGAAAGAACATGGATATGGAAACCAAAAAAAAAAAAAAAAAGGAAATTGAAGCGCTACGAGCTATATCGACTACCACTCGACTTGCAGTATTTATTTTATTTTGTCTTATATCTTTTCCAAGACCTAGGCCAAGAGAAAGAAAAAAAGAAGAAGGAGAAGAAAGGCATTCTCATGATTGTTCTCCTAGAAGACATCAACATGTATGAAGCGTGCACAATTATGTCAACAGCCCTCAATTCCCAACAGGGCTGGGCCACCAAGAAACAAGAAGGCAAACAAAAGCAGACAGCCGAAAGCCAAAAACCATAGCGAAGGTTCTCATTGCAAAGGTCGAATACCAAAGAAAAAGTGCGACGTTCAGCTCCCATTCTGGACGCGTTGAAGGGCGGCATGGATCTCCCCGTTCGACGCCCCGGAGCGAATGAGCAAGACGAGCTGAGCGACGGAATCGTTATGAGCATCACGCATGACGGCGACCAAATCTTCCAGGAACTTCCGATAGTAGTTCAGGTCAAGTTCCTGCTGGCGCATCTGCTGGCGGATCTGCTGGCGGTGCTCAGGTGAGTCGCTGGTGTGTTCGATGTTCAGGCTGGGTGGGGAGGTCACGAGATCTCAGTTTTCAATCATCTAAACGTTGCCGGAAGGGGTTTGGTCTACGGGGATGAGGAAGATGTGGGAGTGAGACAGTGAAACGGTGAGAGAGGTAAGAGAGAATGGAGGTAGGGTCTTTTGCAATTTGGGGGGTTAATCGGGAACGATGACTACTCACCTTGTTGCATTTGCGTTGCGTACCGAGTCGGTCTGGCGGACCCCGTTGCGGTCTGCTGGGCTTCCTTGGCTGTTTGTGGAGAGAGCCGCGGTGAGGTCTGGCATCTTTGGACTGGATCAGGTGTGCTGTCAGGGGTTCTGTTCCTATGTGGGAGGAGGGTTGGAGATGGTCTGGGCTATCGTGCTCGAAGCTGATCAGATGGGGGGTTGCCTTGGTATCTGCCTGTGTCTACCTATAGAATATCACGACTTAGGGGTTAGTAACCAGACTACTGGCGGAGGAAATCGATAGATTTATAATGAAAGAATGGGGCAAAAACATTTAAGAGGGCGAAGTATGAATATTGACAAGGTATGAGGGGTTGGGGCACAGAGCGGTCGGCCATACGTGTTTATAGACAAGTGTCATCCGACTAGGAAGAAGATATAGCCTTATACATATAATTCGTAGAGAGGTTGGGTGATGGGATTCGACGAGAGTCAAAGAGAGAAAGAGGCGGGATTAAAAGGTATTTGGAGTTATTCGAGGGGATTGGGCAGTTTGCCGCCAGTCTGTTTTGTCCAAAGCCGAATTGGACATCAGTTCCTCGTATACTTCCGTAGAGCTCTCAAGCTCTCAAGCTCCTTAAGGCATTTGGGCTAACCTTCAGGTAATTTGAGAATTTCAAGAAACCGTTCAGAATAAAAATGAAAATCAAAATGAAAAATCAAAATGAAAAATCAAAATGAAAAATCAAAATGAAAAATCAAAATGAAAAATCAAAATGAAATTGTTGTAGTTGTTCGTTAAGACCTTCGAATCGGCCCCGGATAAAATTGCCAGCCAATCGTCGTGCTTTTCTCCAGAACGTTCATATTTGGATTCATATTTGGACCAAAACCTAAGCTCTTGCTCTTTTCTTATTTTTAATTTTCGGGCTTTTCAGCTTCGAGCTTTGATCCTCTTGTGATTGGGAAATTGAAACGTTGAATTTGGAGTGTGTTGGTATTCGCATTTGTATGATCGAGATCTGCCTTCGGATAGATTGGAGATACCAAAGAGGCAAAGGCATTCCTTCTTGCAGTCGTGGCGACTTTGAACTTCTGTCCTTAGTAGATTATTTGTGGAGAGTACTGTAGTGGCAATGCTTTGCACACTTTCTGTTCCACTGTTTCAAAGAGACTGGAGCCAATTGCGATAGGGCTCTCGGGTGGACTCGAACTGCAAATAAACTGACCATAGGTGTCTTTAGTGAACGCATTCGACCGTCAATCTCGATGACTTGTCCAGATGCTAGAACTCTCACCATACCTCGAAGATGAAGCTGTGAATAACAGGTGGACAATCTGCGGAAAGGTTGTCGTTGGCAACCCGAATGGTTCTCTTGGACATCTCATCCCTGGGCCTGGGTTCTGTTTCTTTCACGCGAAGGAAGAAACACATTGAAGAGGTATGTGAATGTTCCCTCTGTCTTCCAATGTTGTCTGTACGAGATTCACCTGGGCAGCTTTGAAATTGCGTGCTGACTCGCCCTTTCCGTTTACCTTTTGTTAGCGCCCACCCCATTCCTCCAACGTCCGGACTGCATTCAACTCCACCGTTCCCTCTCCTTGTCTTTTGACAATCGAATCCTCCATATCCCCACTGTAAAATTGCCGTATCCTCGACCGCACCTATCGAGTTGAGCACCGTTGGCTCTTCTCACCAGACATCGATTTTCTGATCCCGAAGATTTCATTCCCCGTCCGCGACCCACGAAGCCGTTAACACTTGGGCACCACACCTTGGATATCTCGTGAAACTGTCTAGGCATCGATTGCTGGCCGTTTGAAGCAGAACAGGGGATACAAGGGATATAATGACCTGGCTGTCCAGCTATGGGGGTTATGGACGCGGCTGGAAGGGAGGGCCGATTCACCAACACTCAATCATATTACCCAGTCTTGCAGTGCCTGGGTACTAAGTCAAACACCACAAACTCGGGGGTGTGCCACCGGATCAGCATTTGATGTGGTGTCCGGCGTTGGTTTGGACCCAACCCAATCACTGGCTCCTATGTGCCAGTGTGGTGTGACATCTGTCTGGCTATGGGGGTTATGGACAAAGCTGTATGGGAGGGATGATTCACCAACACTCCATCATATTACCCAGTCTGGCAGTGTCTTGGTACTGGGCCGAAGACCACGAACTCGGAATGTGCCACGGAATTAGCAGTTGATGCAGAGTCTGGCGTTGGTTTGGGTACGGTAGACCAACCCAACCCAACCACTGACTCTTATGTGCTTCTATGCAAATAGTGTGGCATCTATCCTTTATACCAGCACTTTTCGGTCATTGGCCATACGGAACACATCGTCGGTGCGGCAGAATATCGTGTCTTGATTCCGATGGACCATCTCGACTGTTTCCGTCATCACCTCCAGGGTATTTGTGTGGTATTTCCGGGCCTTATGGGTTTCTTGATAAAGGTGTTTCGTGGAACGAGAACGGGAATGACGGAGGGAACGAATGTATTCCTAGGCGGCGTTTCCCGGACCTTGCCTTCGCTTCGTCGAACAGCCTAGACGGGGGATCAAATGGCATGGATAAATCGGACGTTCTGGGTTCGGTTGGGACTACTCGTGATTCGTGTGGACTTGGCCTACTAGGGGGACTGGGGGTAGAGGAGTCACACGTTGCTTCGCCCGAGTGCTCACACCGGTATCTGGCTGGTCTGCAAACGTGTACAGTGTTAACGGACCGCATTTCACTGCCGACGGGGTCCTTCATATGTGGGCTGATGATGGGGTTCATTGCTGTACCGCACCAATGCACCACGCCAAGTGAGTTGGGATGAATGAGCGAGCGGTCCAGCTAGCTTCCGTCCTCTGCAACTGTTGCCATACTAAACCAGGTCGCCTCTGTCGATGGAGTGGTGTGGTCATGGAAGAGACTTCGGCCAAAATTCCGATAATATTCAATCCACGAAAGTAAATGGCTGGTAGTGCAGTACGGGCCATGGGGCCGAACTATTCATGTGGACGTTGTCGTGGGTCGTCTTTTTGGCACCAGTGATCCAGTGTATGTTGGTTCCAAGTCCGTTCAGGTCAAGGGGCACGATGTCTGTTGATCTTGCAAACCATGGAGAAGTCTGTGTCTAAAGACAGTCCGTGAGTCGGATGTCAACTCGAACACAAGGTCTCATGGTCATAGAGCACAGAACACCGTGATCATGAGGCAGGCACCATACGGGGAGCATCGATCGGTGACTCGAGGCCGTTTCATCCAGGCCATATCGATGTTTGCTTTCGTGTTGTCGGGCTGTCGGCGGGCGTCGTGATGGGTATCGACGTTGGCCTTGTGCATGGCGAAAACGTCTCGTCGTGTTTCCTAGGCTGAAAACAAGCAACGCTGTCATCGTCCGCTGTAGCTTGTGGGTGGCATCGATCTGTCCGAGTCAGTCATTACACAGCACGGTCGGTAACCTTGGCCCAGAGAAGCTGCCCGATTTGTCGGCCGAAGGCATGGCTGGGGCAGTTTCTTCCCGTGGTCGTTTTACTGTCAACGTGAGGCTTTGTTGTTGTTGGTAGTGTGAATATGAGATTTGAATGAGAAGCAGGTGAGATGTCTACCCACCTTGAAGCCGAAATTGACTACGCTCGACCCCTTCGGCCTAATCTTGCAAGGACCCCTGTCATCAAGTGATGCCAGACACTGGGGGCAACCTCATCTCGAGAGTGCACCTCAAGCCTTTCCAGTTGTCATTTCTCCCTAGCAGGACACACGCGGCTACCATAAGGTCCATGGCCTGCAGTTTCCTGTCTTAAGGGGAAGGAAGAAAGACAAGGGAAAGCCCTATCCCCCCAACCCTCCAATTGGATCCGCCGATAATAAGGGAAAATACTTCCTGGCGAGGTTATTGGGGGCCCCCACTGCCGCCAACATCGAAATACGCAATGAGTGTCAGACTTACGTTATACAATGTACCTTGAAGTCTGGGAATTTGGAATCCGGACTGCGTTCCGCCAATATGTGAAGATGTTAGCATTCGTTGGCAGTTCGTGGATGTGAAGCCTCGATAGAGTACCCGTGATCGGGCCGGGACGATCTTCTTAAGGGTCGAGTTCTCACTATTTACCACGAATGCGGTGGCGAAACCAGCTAACAGAATATGGAAAATGCTCTTGGTATTGTTCCTGATATTGCTATTGGCGTGGCGACCTGTTACTGCGATATGCAGTGGAACCTCCAAAGAACCGTACCTATACGGTGGTCAATCCTTAAGGATCCATGTGTTGGTAGCTCGAACGTTCTTAGTCCAGCCACCCGTTGACTCAAGTGGCAAACTGCTGAGCAGATCCGGTCTAACTGTCGCTGTGCATGTACGGTATTTTCTTTTGTAGACGATTTGTTACTCAGATCATCCACGGGTCGATCATGGGGATGTACATTTCCAAGGCCGATTAGCAGACCTATTCACAAAGCACTACGTGTTCCAACTCAAAGGCTACATAAGCTACGTGAGGGTGATAGAGTCAGTGGCTGGTAATAGACATGAGTTACCTTTCCAGCCTCACTCATTCAAAGCCTATCCTGTCCCTGCAAAAACTTGGAAGCCTTACGTAAATCCCCTTACGTGAACATGACAGGTGTCTCCTGGGCTTGGGATTCGTTGGCTTAGGGTTCCAAGGTTTGTTGTTCCATGGACAGCAATAACCTTCGAAATTCTAAACTTTGGTCTGATATCATTTTGATCCATTGTCCGTGGCAGTAATGTCTTTATATCTCTAGGGACTTCATTTCCAACAATATATATCGTATTAATCATTTATCATCTTCACATGTGTGACTAATCAAGGCAGACCAGGACCGCAGTTGTCCTGTTTACTTCGCGAATGTTGCTATGCAGACATCATGAGCCAAGCTCATACCTCTCGAGGTTGGAGTCAGACGCAAGGATAGTTAGCACTCGACTACCAGCTAAACAGAACGGGCTGATTGCTCAAGCCGAGAACCTCACTTTAATGAATTTATACATCATGCCATATAAGAGTTCTGTTGTGTATGCCATTGTATGCAAATACCCACATTCCACAGCTATCCAAAAATGCCACCAACGCGCGAAACCCAAAACACACCCCTCCATTCCTGATATACGCGTGAGATACTCTACTACATAATAACCAGCCCTGATCCCATGCATTGATCGTACCTCGACCTCCGACAATCTCGACAACCAACGACGACCAGCCGCTATATATACCTTAAAACAGAGAAGAAGAAATTAAAAACAACAACATGATCAAGGAAAACCAGAACAACAACTTCAACATGCATATTTCCGCCCTCCTCCTCAGCGTCTCCCTCGCTTCGGCGCAATACGCCCACCACCAATTCGGCCCAGGCCCCGCGGAACTGGAATATCTCAAAAACATCAACCAAGGCCCAAACAACAACCAGAATCAAAACCAGGGCCAGGGCCACAACGGAAATGGCAATTACGGCAACTACGAGGTCGGCTACGACTATCAAAACACCGTCCCAAGCCCTCACACCCCAATCCGAGCCCCGGCTTCATCGGCAACTCCTATGATCTACAGCACATTCATAGTGCGACCTTCTCAAGAACCCGCTGCTCCATCCCATGCCAAGGCACCGGCCCCTGGGTATGCGTACAATCACCCAAGCCCTTCACCCGAAAGCCGGTCCCAGAGCTTTGGCCCAGACGATTATGACATCCCGGTCGGAGCATCGGGTGGCGTGGCTCCAATCAATCCGATGAGACCTGGCTCACAGGTTGCGCCTCCTCCCCTCTTCCCTGACCAGAATCACGGTAAGGATGAGGGGAATAGCTTCTGTATGGGGAAGTGCTTTGCGAATGAGAGTGATGCGAAATGTGCGAAGCCTTATGTGAGTTTCTCTTTTTTTTCCTTTTTACTACGTATGAGATGCCGTTGCATATATGGGGCTTGCTAATGCTTTTATTCTAGTCTATGGCTCTCTATAAGCCGAAGAAGGGGTGTTATATGTGCTGCGTTACATCTGATTTCTAGGGTTTAGGTGTAGATATTGGATTCATTTGGTTGTGAGGGATGGTTTTCTTTGGTGTTTTCATTCTTCATAGGACAAATGAGATGGGCCTGGAAGGTTGTCGGGCGTTTCTTCTGTTGTTTCGATTCTGACTTATGCTTCTTTGTTGGATGTTCTTGGTCAATATTTTAGTATTGTCCACCTTTCTTAGAAGATGTTTATTTCTTCTGGTTATGCTTGATTCATCCATTAATCTAAAGAGTAGGCTGAGGTAGAAAGTTTCATTGGCATACTGACATCGATGAGTAGCCCTAATTCCGGCCGACTCCAAATCCATCGTACATATGTAGAACATATCAGCCAGATCTGTTCGTAACCACAAATAAATACACCTAAATTAAAGAACTAGGCTAATATTGCTTCATTTATTGAACCCTGGCCGAGATGATCGAAATATTTCCAAAAGGTTCATGAGATCTAGATACCAAATATATCCGCATAACAATTTGCATCTTCATGGTGGCCTCTTCTGGCCTCTATTCTTGGTGCTTCCGTAGCACAGCTCCAAGCACGCACCCATGCTTACGAGCTCGGTTTTGGAGAGGGTAGTTTAAGAATAACTATGAAGACTACCCAAACGGACATAACAGAGCCATATAATCGACTAACAATTCTTATATACTACCTAACATGAGTCAACTGGAAAGGCAGAGGTCTGAGGCGATGGTGAAGGCGATCAAGCAGCGTTCAGCACCACCAACCCCCATCCCTCTCTCTCCCTTCTTCTTTGCCAGATAGCATAAGGCCCACTCTTTTCCGCCTCTGTCGATCGACAGGAACCATTTTCGGAGGGATTCGTCCTCACGTCGATCAACCGAGCTGAGTCAACTCTCTAGGCGTTGATCAGTGATTCATTCTAGGATGTCGTCAGGTACTCTTGCACCGGAAGCGGGATTTGACACTCACATCCCTGCCAACTGAAAATATCCGCTCAGCAGAGATAACTATCGGTTGTTGAATATAATGGGCCAGGATGGGAATAAAAGAGAATATCTTAGCACGAGTTGCGAATTGTACGCATTAATAAATCTATATTCCGCTCGTGGTATAGAGAGCAGATAATAAAATAGAGAGCAAAATCCGTCAGATCGTATCATTTTCACGCTGAAGAGCCACATCTCGCTCGGACCCGAAATACAAAAAGAAGAAGAAAAGAATATAACCATAGCGGGCAGAAATAAACCGAAAAGAAAAACATGAAGAAAAAAGGGAGCAAGATAAGCTCATCTCATGAGAAAGCAACCAGTCCCATTTATTCTTTGTTCAATTCAGTTCTTCACGCAAGTCTCAGCGGGCCGGCCACCAATACCCCGCGCCATGCAGATAGGAGCAGAGCGTTTCTCACACGAGCTATCTTCCCACACAGCACTGCTAGCAGGGAAGATGGAACCACTGTCCGAGACAATGGGGCCGAGATCCTCATTCGCAGAAGCGATATGCGGGACAACCAGCTCGACGCCCTTGGTCACGCTCGTACTGGAAAAGTACGGGTTGTGGCGCGGGGGCAGCGGCCGCTGAGCCTCGTACATGCCCAGATAGTCGGAGGCGGTGCTGCTGAAGGACGAAGCCACGGTAGACGGGGTGTTCGTCAGACTGGGCACGTGACTGTGGCTGTGCGCCGCACCGGCTAGGGTGGGGAGGCTGGAGCTGCTGCGCTGGACAGGTCGGGGGAGCATGGGCTCGCTGGCGCGGTGGAACTGGGATAGATAGTTCCATGCGTCGGAGGAGGCCAGGGATGAGCCGCTGCGCGCTAATACGGGCTTCCATTCGGTGGGGTCAAGATCTGACTTGGCATCATGCACGTGGCTGGGTATCCGCATGGCAGGGATTGGATGGCTTGGCACCCTGGTTGGGATCATTGGGGCCACGATGGTGCGTGGGGAGAGAGGGGGTGATGTGGGTGGTGTAGTGGAAGACATTGAGGACATGGATGGTAGTGATGCTGAGAGTGGTTTGCAGGAGTCTTTGCGGCGGCAACTATATAGATGAAAGGAGATGATAAGTATTCAAGTGCCAAGATATGATGCAGGTCCCAAACAAAGAATTGAGTATTGGAGAATTGGGAGAGGGAAGGAGGGGGAAGGAGAGGGTATCAATGGCTCTGGATATAGGCCGAGGGGTTTATATCGCATACCTTTCGCTACAATATAACAAAGTGTTGTTGGGGACAGTGATCTGGTTCTCACACATGGCGCTGGAATTGGGTCAGCTTTATGTCCATTGAAGAAAAGACCGGTGTATGGAACACAGATGACGGCAAGAGGCATGTGAGGAAAGTAATCCCTGCAGGATTCAAAGATAAGAGATTTGGGGAGATCACATACCAAAAGTTCAAGAAGCTGGCCATGTCAAAATCGGTATCGTCCGAAGACGTAGATGATTTGCTCACTCCCCTTTGTCCTGAGCCCAATTTGGAGATTGCGACGTTGACACCGGATGTTCCTCGTCGATGTAAAGCCGGACGAGTGGACTTGGACTTAGATACATGAGGAGAAGAAGGGGAGCGGCGGTGGAAGGGGGCTGTTTGAGTCATGGCGGTGAAGGCTTTCAAATGCCTCACTATCTTATCTAGACTCTATCGAGACTGGAGCAAGTGTGGAGCACAAGGGCCCCTGGGGGAGCACAGACTTGAGGGATTTGTCGAAGTATTGATTCCAACTGGAATGTGCCGAGTCGGTGCAATTGGGAATACAAATGCTGAGGAAATTGAAGAAACACCGTATGTATGAGAAATGAAGAAAAGAAATGCCTGATAAGGTGTTAGCATCTGACCATCGGGATGCAACAGGGCTATCTTTAGCCTGTGAGTGGAGAAAGATAAGACAAATATAGATACACATGTAAGTGACATACATACCAAAGGGGGTTTATACCGGAGTGTAAGGTCTATAAAGTTGCAAAAGCAGCTGAGATGAAAGATAAAAAGTGACACAGAAAGAATTAAGGGGTGGGGGGGGGTGGGGGGGGG
>PKQL01000659.1:0-15060 GCA_002916455.1 Penicillium sp. CF05 | reverse complement strand
TGTGAAGAGGATGCGGAGGGAGGGGTACGGGCGGACGAGGAGGTACTTTCCAGAATTTATGTTAGTCTTCCGATACATAACGGGGTATGAGAAGTTAAAGACATACTCTTTTGTAGACACCGCCCAAGGATAGACTGGGAACTGGGCCTGGTGTGGGGTTCTGTGGCCCCCAGGACGGGATGTGGATCTCGCTCTCGGTGTCGGAGTCTTGGAGGAATAGACGGTGGTTTGGATATTCGTCGATGATCGGCTCGAAAAGGTTTCCGCCGTGCTCGCGCACATTCTGCAGTTCGTGTGGACTGAGGAGTTCGCTAAGTTGTTGGAACTCGTTCTTTGATTGTTTGATTGCTTGGCCCGTCTCTGGATTCTCTTTCTGTGTTGGGATATATTGGAGGGATTCCATTTGTGCACCTTCCATTACTAGTCGGGAGACGTCGATCTGGGCGCCGATGAAATAGCGGAGCTTACCGCGGTTATCGCATAGCGGAGATATTTGAAGGAGGTTCATGAATGGTGAGCCATCGCGGCGGCTATTTTTGGGATTAGTTCTGCAATAAAACGGGTTGGGGGCACCGACTAGTTCAGTAAAAGCTCAGAGTGGTATCTCCCGGCTTTGAGGGCTTCTCGAATTCGTCGAACACTGCTGGGATTCGTTTTCGGTCCTTGCAAGAACCGACAGTTTCGTCCTAGGACGTAGTCCATACCGTACTGTGTATTGCTGTGAAATTCTAGATATTGCGTTAGCCAAGCTTGGATCAACGGGTCGAAGTAACAGACACATACCCTCGGAAGCAAAGATAATAGGATTATCTGGCCGCGATGGATCGGTCAGACAGAATACCTCAGCTAGCGCCTCTGCCGTTCCCTGAAACTTGTCGGGCAAGGTTCCGCGTACACGCTCCTCGACTAACTTGCCGGCAACATCGATATAGGTAGAAGTGATGAAAGCAGGTAGTTCCTCAGCAGTCAAAGCATTCAGTGCTGCTTTCACGCGCTGTTCAAGGGCCACATTTACAGTCGGGCCAACGGGGTCCTCTGCAGTCTCAATGCCGGATGTAGGAACATCAACGTATGAACGCACAAGTGCATTGGCATATTGAATTGCTTTGAGTGATTTGGAAGCATCCAGATAATAAGTTAGTGTTGAGAGTGACCCCGGACGCTCCTGGGCGATGAACCTGCGGAAGCGCGCAAAGTAGCGTGGATTGCTCAAAATCGCTAGCATATGCTCTGATGAGAACATGAGGTCCGCTTGTTGTTCCAAGTTATGCGAGATTCGATCGCCATCATAAGGAGGGACCAGATCAAAAGATTCTTCCTCATGTTCTTCAATAATAGGATTGAATTGCTCAGAGCCCTCGTCAGTATTTGTCTGCTGAAGAACCGGAAGGTCGTTGGTAACGATGTTGCGTTGGAACGACCTGTTGGATGCAGACCAGCGGAGATTACGCGTGGGTGAAGTAGGCGATCTGCATAATTAGCGAGGAATTTGGCGATCGGGACTCTTCAGTCTTACGGGAGATAGCCTCCAGGTAATCCATCTGTGGAGTAGTATCCTATCGACTGAGTTCCGATAGACTGTTGGTCCAGAGAGATGGTGCTGAGAGATCGCTGGTCAAAACTTTGATAGCCTGTTGAGGTTGAGGACTGCCTTCTGCGTTGTGGTAATGGCTGGCCGATGGTGTGGTAGCCCAGATCTGGAGTAGCAACCGAGTCTGTGACTGAATCTTGGTCGATGGAGGGCTTGCGACCAAACTTCCCACCATCATAGATGCCATTAGGGATACCATTGGTACTGAGTCTAGACATTGGACGCCCTTGCGGCCTCATAGGTGGTCTTCCAATAGCCGGCTGACCAAAGGCTAGGGATTCATATGTTTGCCCTGGGGAATGCGAGTGTGAGTGATTATGGGCTGAGGCTTTGAATTGAGCGACAAAGTCATCCGGATCAACAATATTGGGCGTAGAAGACATGGTGAAATGTCTCTTGTGAGCACGATTATCTGGAATTGATGGTGGTTCCATATCGGCCTTACGCTATTTCGGGTGTTTTAAAGAAGACAGTGAGATCATTCATGATTAGATACCCCTCGATGCCAGGTGGTTTTTTTTCTCGACACTCGTCCATGGTTCTGGTGAAACGAGGGGACAAATGCCATGCCTCAATTCACAGCAATCGGGAAATGATCGGCAACTTTACAATTTCCAGGTTCAATCTGATTGGTCGATCTTAAGGTCCCTTCCAAGGTTGGCTCTGCAAGATCGCAGAGATTCGAAGAGCTCAATGATGTGACAACCCCTGAATTGGAGATTTGAATCCAATTGTAAAAGAGATCTGTATATCCATCCATGGACGATGTATCTTTTGAGGGGCTCCAAGGTTGTTCCTTTTTTGGGGGGTTTGAAGAATTATGGGGCTGTGTTTGATCTCGCCAATCAGCACTTGTGAATTGGTTGTTTCTGTCTTCGAGGAACCAGAACCGGAAACCAGGACTGTGTTATCGTCGACGGTATTTTTGATGCTTTCTACAGGGCGAATAGCCCAAGGGAGAAACCATGAGTTCATAGTTGGCTAGTTCTCCCCTACCTAACAATCTACCGGGAATTTGATGTAGTGTTCAATGAGATTATATCTTAGTTCCCCGTTTGAAAGGGCTAACGCAGTAATGCTACTTGTATAATCAGAAGGTATCAATGTTAATACATACATTCGCCTCGACATGCAGTTTGCTCACATGCGCTCGTACACGTATTTCTTCAATCCCTGTCGAGGATATCCCCAACACCAAGGTTGCCAGCAGCGACAACCGATGGACTTCAGTGATGAATATAGACAGCAACTCGGGAGAGAAAATTGTACTGCAATTGCAAAATATATAAGTGGGCTTTGCATGGCATTTCCTGTTACACATATTCTCTTGATATGTAGAGTTCTCTTTCGAGTATTCGACTAATAGACTTATATATAGTTACATAGTACCCCGAGTGCAAACAGATCTCTTTCGTCCGTCCCGGAATATTAAATCCTATCTGTACCATAGATGTACTATATGCGAACCATGGAGTCATATGTATGATCTTAAAGTCATTTTTCGAATGATATGTCGCTGCAATATTCTACCAGGGCCTTTCCCGAGGTCCGAACCGGGCAAAATCTCCGAACTCGGACAAGACCATCCATTTAAGACAAGCATGTCACATCAAGCCCTTAGCGCAAGCTTATACTTTGCCAAGCATAGCCCGAGTTGCAATCGCCTGTGCATAAAGCAGACAAGAGAGCAGCTTCCCGCCATCCCCACGTTTTGCACCGGCGAAGCTCGCTATCGCCGGTGGGGCGCAACGCGCCTTGGCCGATTCTGCACGCTGATACGTCGCCTTCCCGGCTATCTTGTCGGTGAACCCGGTGATTCCTTCAGCTTTCCCCGGCTGCGATAAGAGCGCTGGAAGGTCAACATGCGGAGATAGCATGATCGTACTTATTTAAGTCGCCGCGCAGGTTTATTGCGCGCGTGCGCCCCTTTCCTCTTTTTTTTTCGTTAACACTCACTTGCTACTGTGAGTAATATACGATTCGGTGCATATTATGGGCGACCCGGAAATTATATCTGCCTCTGCGCTGGTCGGGAGCCTTGGGGATCGGAAAGAGATCGAAGTTATCAAGGTGCAGAATGAGGACGAGCTGCGGTTGGCCCAGATGGGTAGGTTTCCGATTCCGTGCGACTGGGGGTATGGTATTGACCCCGACACAGGGCATAAACAGGAGTTGGAACGACATTTCTCGCTTTGGAGTTTGATTGGACTGGCGGCGAATTGTACTATTTCATGGACTGGTTAGTTGAGATCATCCAATTGCTCGGCACTTGACTCACATATTTACAGGCCTCGGCTTGGGTTTAATAACTGCAATTAATGCAGGTGGACCTGGCGCCCGTGAGTTTCCATTCCGTACCGATCGCAAGGAAGCATGCGAATAACCGGGCTCTAGTGATATATGGCTTCATTCTCGTTTTCACCCTTCAATCTTTCGTCGGCGCTTCACTCGCAGAATTTGTATCTGCATACCCCACAGAAGGAGGAATGTATCATTGGATTGCTGCCATTGCTCCCAAACGGTATAATAGCTTGCTCAGCTTTGCCACTGGGTGGTGCACTGTATTCGGATGTGGGTTGCCCCGATCATCAAAAGTTTTAGCATGAGACAGACTAACGAAGCCTAGGGATATTTACAACTGCATCAACCAATTTGATTTATGCGACAGCGGCCATGGCGCTAATTGCCCTTTACCATGACGGCCTGGTTGTCCAGCCATGGATGACCTTTGTCGCATATCAGATCCTCAATATCCTAACTGCGGGCGTGGTCATGTTCGGCAATCGGTTTATTCCGATAATCAACAAGTTTTCATGTAGGTCGGCTCTTCTTCCTGTGTAGGTCAATAATTGATCGGTCTCAGTGGTCTACCTGCAATTGGCCTGGTTTATTACCATGGTTGTTGTGGCCGCCAAAGCACCGGTTCATAATGACAGCAAGTTTGTGTTTCGCACCTGGATCAACAACACCGGCTGGGACAACAATGTTATCTGCTTTATCACCGGACTAGTCAATCCAATGTACTCACTTGGAGGTTTGGATGGAATCTCGGTAAGTTGTACCCATTGCCAAAGTGCCCCGTGAATGTAGTAGCTGACCGTACCATAGCACATCACAGAAGAAATGCCCAATGTAGGTTGAGGCCTATCATGGACGTAAATCCTGCGTACTGTGCTAACCAATGTCTTGTAGCCCGGAAGGAATGCCCCTTTGGGTCTAGGTTAGTTCGGTGGTAGGGTTGCTTTCCTCAAATAACCCGGCTAATTGTATGAATCAATAGCTATCACTCTGTCAATTGCGTTTGTGACCGGATTATCATATCTGCTCAGCCTAATGTTTTCAGTTCAAGACTATGGCAGCTTGGCTGACACACATACTGGACTTCCTCTCGCCGAGCTCTTCTGGCAGGCAACCTCTACGAGAGGTGGAGCATTCGGGCTGGTGTTCATGGTGTGGGTTGCTCTTGGGCCCTGCGTCATTGGCTCGCAGTTAAGTGAGTACTGCTGGTTTGTCTCTCAAATACTGAGCCACTTCTGACTTCAATAGGTACTGGGCGAGTATTCTGGGCCTTTTCCCGTGATGAAGGTCTTCCTTTGTCGAAGATATGGGCTCGGGTCCACCCAAAGCTGGGCTCGCCATTCAATGCCCAGCTATGTGTTGCTGTGATTGTCAGTCTTCTTGGGTGCATATACTTGGGATCGAGCACGGCGTTCAATGCAATGATGAGCTCTGCTGTGTAGGTTCTCCACGTACTCCAAAGCTGTTGACAAGGGGTTAATACTGACATGGGTATAGGACAATCAACAACTTTGCCTACCTTGTGCCCATTCTGACAAATGTTATCTTACTCCGTCGGACCATGCATCGTGGCCCATTCTTCATGGGTCAGACGGTTGGAATGAGTGTGAACATCATCGCTGTGGCATGGCTGGTGTTCGCCATTGTATTTTTCTCGTTCCCATATCAGATGCCTGTGACTGGTATGTGCTCCGATTTTCATTATTCGCTAGTATTTTGTTCTACCTATGTGCTAATCATCACGCAGTATCAAACATGAACTATACCTGCGTTGTTGTAGGCGGGTTCTTGACCATTGAGCTTGCTTGGTGGCTCATTGCTGGAAAAAGGTATTCTGCGACTGTACAGCGAGCTAGAGAAGAAGTAACCAGTGAGACAGTAGTTATTGCTGATGGGAAATCCGATGAGTGAAGTTTGGATGTAGTAAGCGAGTGTCGATTCGGGTGCCGCTTCTCATGATCGTCCTTTAATCCATCGCGTCTCTCACAACCTCAATTTCCCACTGAAATAGCTCATTTCATTTTCGTACCTTTCCATTCATCCGTATCATCCTTTTATTCAAACTCCATAATGTTTCTCTTCTATCATATCGTTAATTCGAGCCATCACCTGGTTTGACAATCACCCAGGAATAATTCTATGCGCTGCCTAAAAAGGGATTTCAGTCACTCATAAGAGCAGGAGAGGAGTCAAGAAGATCGTGCGTCACGCGGGCATTTGAGTCGATGGTTGGAACCTTCCACTCCAAGGCAAACACAAGCGGACGAACTTCCACCATTCACATTCGTCGCTACCATAATGTCGAGAGAGTTGTCCCACATCTGGGAGCTCAAACGCTGGAAACCTGATCTCCAAGTCATTCTCAAGAAACCTCAACCTCCTCACTGTCACTAGCCACCACCTTCCACAATTCACCTTGGACCACATCTACTACGAGAACTGGTTGATGCTTCACAACCTCAAGAGAAAGATGCCAGACTTGTGTCGCCATGTCGATTACCAGGATGGGAACACTCATGCGGCAGCTGGCATAATGACAAACGATGAGTTCGACGCTATCGTGGATGATATCTTCGATACCCTCTACAAATTGAATACAGGTGGCCCGCTACCCTGCATTCGATTCTCCACGTCTTTGCTTCTGAACTCGTTTACTCCGGACTGAGGGAAGCCTCTTCCCAATATTCCGGTATGTACTATCTTCTCATATTGTATTTACTCTCTTCTGACGTTAAACTTCTAAGAGGTCGGCTCCATGTTGATACTATCGAGAGACAATTTTTCCTTGGCGCATCATTGACAGAGTACAGTACCAGGCCTCTCCTGGGCGGGAAATGGGGGCTAGTACTAAGGAAACCCGCTACAAACTACGGGCTGGGGAAACCCTCTAAGAGGGTGGTCTTTCAAGTGGACACAAATCTGTGAGGGCTACCGAACCAAAACAACACCATTCAACAACTGCGCCAAAGTATACCCGGTCCTTCACTTAATACGGCAAGTTGAACTATCATTGACGGGTTCCTTAACCCTCGCTAACACCAGATTCCTTTGTAGAGGATACGGCGGCAGTAACACAGACATTCCCCAAGACCTACATTTAATACCTCCACACGATCCGAGCAAACACCACTTGATGTCGTCCTAAGGCAAGTTCTAAATGACTCCATTTACTTGGGGTCGAAAAGCTTCGAGATCATGATTCCTGCCATGAACACCACAAGAAGGAGAGGGGGATGACGCAGAAATGAACACGGTACCCAGCCAAGGAAAAAGCGAAAACGAGATTCTAGCGTTCTTCTAGATGGAATAAAGAAGAATCGAGATCTCCAAGAATTGGTTTGACAAGTCAACCAAGTCAAAACGAGCCCACAGGACGACTCTTGCAAGGATATCATGGGAAGACGAGTATATGTATCGTGATAGTTCTGATATCACTGTGGAGGCGTTAGTGTACTACCAGGCTGTACTTGATGCATACCGTAGTGGCCGTCTTCGTGTGGACCCAGGGAAGGCCATCGTGTGGTTCGTTGGAAAAATGAAGCAGTGTTCCTTTCAACTCTCATCCTCACCTACATGGATTCGCCTACATTGATTGGATTTCACGCGTAATTGCTGTTTTAACACCATGTCTCTTATCTAATCGTATCTGGGCGTAGTGCCTGGCTTTATCCTTGTCTTACAACGTCGATTCGATTCCGAGCTAGACAACGGGATGGGGGTTTACCATAGTGATCTCGTCGTGATATGGGGCTCTACGCCAACCACCCGGGCATGTTCCATTCAATTGTAATGTCTGAGGAAGTTGCCTAGCCTGGTCCTTGAATACGAATATGCGCCCTCATCTCTATCCGAGGTGCTTTGTTCGTCACTGACTCAGATAATGCTCACTGACTTAAAGTCAATTACCATCCGTTTGCTCTGGCATTGTCCATTGAAGATAGACAGTATCAATCCTAGAAAAGGCTATCAGCTGGACAATTCCATTAGTCAAAAGATATAACGAGTGACTCACCAATGACCCATCTTTCGACCAACGTTCTCCAATTGCCCTTTCTCAACAAATCCCCATTTCATGTACCATTTCCTCAACCTCTCCCCGTCAGTTGGAGCATCAGTATCATAAGGTATGATCGCAATGATATTCTGAACGAGAGAAGTCTTCATGACACCCATAGAGCTACCAAATCCAATCCGTGGGATATCGCCCACTCTTTCCTCGCAGCGGTGCTCAACTTCACCCTCCTGCACCAGGCGTAAGAGCTTTCTAAGAATAATGGTTCCATAGCCAAACTGCTGCTGATCATAGCGCATGAAAATTGACAGCTCAACAGTCGGTGCATAGGACAGCAAATGACCACGGAAAGGAGACAAGTAAGCGTAGCCAAGAATTAAATCTGCTCCGTCTGGTGTCTTCCGCGTGTCAGACACGATGACATAAAATGGGAGGTTTCTTCTCATCAGATCCCGAAGGATGTCTTCATAGTGGGATATCGGTGGTGGGGTAGTCGCGAAAGTGGAACAGCTGTTAACAATGTACCAGTGGTTGATATCCCGAACTTGTGGGATATCAGCCAGGGTGGCGGGACGGTTCGTGATCATTTTGCTTTTTAATTGTAAAAATACAGGAATATAAACAGTGAAGATGAATGTTCGAAAGAAGGGACGTCAGCCTAGCGTGAGTGGGCAGACATGTTGTCGAAATCAATGCGGCATGTCAATTTCCTAAGTGGGGTTAGCGTGTAGCCGGATACGCTAGCCGTTCCTGGCTTAGCGTGGTGATGAACACGCCAATCAGGAGTATAGGAACAAATAGATGGAAACATCGTCTTCCAACACACATGGGAACCCATCTCAGCTCTGTAAAGACCGGGCGAAATGGTATGATGCGATGAATATGCGTCCCTGTGATCTCATTGCCCCGCGGCGTTTGCCTCGTTTGATCGATTCCCCGTAGTTTCACGTCGCGCTTTTGTTGCGCTCCTTCTTTCTCGTCGTGCTTCTTCCTCATCGCTCATTTCTAAACCTGCCATTTTCTCAGGTCGCTATCCACCATCATGGCTGATAGCCGTGCTCCTGAAGGCAATGGCCTAAATGGCAACAAAGAAAATGGGGATAACAGCCCTCCCTATGCTCCGCCGGAGACCCTCACTGCATTCGCCGGTCCCGCTACCGCACCCGCCGCCGCGCCGCCCACTATCGAGACCGACCAGCCCACTGTTGAGATGGTGGAGGACATAAATGCCACCACTGGCGGCAACACCGGCGGCAACACTGGAGAGTCCGTCCAACCTGCACCTCCCCACGCCTCCGGGTCGGGCCACGGACAAGGATCAGCAACCAGGGCTGCACTGGCCTATCTTCAACGCGACAGAGCCCTCTCCTACATAACCCATGGCCTGTCACCTTACCTGGCCGAGACTCCAAACCAGCTTCTTGGACAAGTTTGGATCAACCACATTGTCAGTACTGAACGTCTGTTCCTTTACATACTGACATGCTAATTGAGATTTAGGATTCCTTGCTAGGCGTGCGCACCCAGACTCAAACTGAGGAGATGCGGCACTGCGTTGAGCAGGCCGACAGAGTCGTCTACCTGGCCAACAACATCTTGCGCCAGCAGAGGGAACTTTTGGCGGAAGTGAGACGTATTGTCACTGCGGGATATGACAGTGGAGATGATTCCAGCGAGCTCAGTGAGGTTATTGAGTTCGACGACGAGGCTGAGGGTAATGGTGACGGTGATGAAACTGCTGCCAATGGATGCAGTGCAGCAAATGAGTAGACTCATTTGCCCTCTTCTGTCTTTCACTTCATCATGTTTTGAGATGATATCTCATCTTTGAATGCTTGTGCCATCAAGACATACTTTGCGCTTTTATGTACGGCCCATTTTCAGGCCGCCTTCAACTTGACAATACCCAGCGTTACTTCATACTCCATTTTTATTGCGTATTGTCTATGATTCAGTAAACAACCTAGGGACATTTAGCGAGATTCCTTGTTTGTATATTGGCCAGGGAAACTAGTTCTCTGTATTCCTGGATATACTAACATGTTGTTTGTTTGCCTAGAGGTCTGGTGTTATCACGGGTATGCCCTGTAGATGAATCCAGGCGGTGTAAAGTGAAGGGAGGCGGAAAGGATTTTCCTTCATGGACCACTTCAAGCCTTCCTGTGGCGTCACAAATTCCCATAATAGCATTGTGATAGGATGTACCAGGGACCCACAAGGCGGAGATCAGCCCATTCCTGCATGGCGATTGGTGAAATCGATCTATACCCCTGGGTACAGGACCACCTGGGCAGGTAACACTGGAGCCTACCAAAGTGTGAAAATGCCTCTGCCTAATGGGGGCTGTACTTGCTGGAAGTACAGCCCTTCTAAGGTTGGGCATAGGCAAGTGCAGTCTCATACTTCGTTGGTTCTCGCCGTTTTTGATTCTCGCCCCGACAACTGTGATTGTTGACAGCGGACTTATTTTGTTTGTTTTCGTTTTGATTTTTGTTTCTCATCTATCCTGTTCTTTCATTAACACCGAACACGTCTGTATCATCATGACCGCAGCTACGGAATTCCACGAGTCAACCACATCTAAAAAGAAGCGATCCCGCCGCGGACGCCAAGGAAGCACACCGGGTCCTGTCGCATTGAAACCGAAGAAGACCTTGTTTGTGGATGAGATTGGAGGTTCCTTGATTGATCAGTACTATGAGACACCCAATCGCAATGGCGATGACGCCAATTCTGGCATATCCTCGGTTTCGCTCATAGACCATTTGCGCAGCAACGCAGCACATCCTGCCTCTTCCTGCTCCAGTTCAGCAAGTTTCCATACCATGCCCAATTCCAGCCCGGCAACGAGCGTTAACAGTCATGAACCCGTTGTTGCTCACCCACAAGTACCAGCCAAAACCGATGTCCTCCATCCAGCCACCGATTCCTTCCACGCGAAAGCAGAAGGCCGGGACCAAGATGCTGTATTCAGACTCGATGATTTCAAAACAATGACCTCCATCCATCAAATAGCCGCCCTTCATGGCAAAGTCGCTCACATGGGAATCCTTGATCACAGCTACCGATTCTTCGTGAACGAATCAAGAACAGCAGCATTATCATTTAAGGTTCAGAATGGGGTTGCGGTCATCGGTGGAGATCCATTATGCAACAAGGACGAAATCTCCGAGCTCCTGTCCGAATTTGCGGCGTATCGACAGCGGCATCACTTGAGCATAGCATTCATGGGTGCCAGCGAGTCCTTCCTCAAAGACTACGCCAAACCAAACGCCTGGACAACTATCCGCTTTGCCACAGAGCGCGTGCTCAACCCCCAGACAAATGATGTGATACTTGAGAACAACGGTAGACGCATCTTGACCAAGAGCCGTCAGCTCACGAACAAAAGCAAAGGCGGCATCACCATGGGCGTGTACGCCCCTACCGTGCACGGCATAAACCAGGAACTACAGACCAATTTAATCACCATCTACGATGCTTGGCGCGCCGAGCGCAACGCCTCTGCTAGTCCACAAGCCTTCATAACCGTCTACGACCCCTTTGCTGTCCCCGACCTGATGACATTCATATATACCCGCACCCCCGAAGGAACAATCAACGGGTTCGCCGCTCTTCGTCGTCTCGGCGCCGGCGGTTACCATGTCGACCCATGCATCGCTGCCCCAGGCAGCGTGAATGGAATTAGCGATCTTCTCCTCATCATGGCAATGGCGCTCCTCAGACGCGCCGGCGTCTCATACCTCGGCGTCGGCGTCGAGCCGCTCCAATCACTCACCCGCGAGGATGTCAGTGGTATGCCTTGGCCCTGTAATAAATTTACACGCGGCTTGTACGGCCATGCGTTCCACCGTCTGCCCATCGGCGGCAAGAAGGCATACCATGACAAGTTCCATCCGGACCCCACTCAAGAGTCGGATCTCTATCTTGTTTTCCCATCTGGCATACCCGGTCCCCGACACGTGCTTGCTATGACGCATATGGCCAATATCAGTTTACGGAAGATATTCCGGGCTGATGTTGAGGCTTTTGTGCTGACTCGCAAGTTGAAAGCTGGTGGTGAGGTTGTTATGTCGCTCGGTGGTAAGAAGGAAGGTTCCGCTGATCAGACACCTAAGGGTAAGAGGCTTGAAGAGGAGGTTCTTGTATTATATTCGTCCTGTGTGCGTTAAGCATCTTCTTTCCGAGGTTTTCGTGTTGCTATTTCAGCGATCCTTGACACTACATTATACTGAAGGCGTTCTGTTCCAATTGCTTGGCCTGGTGTTTTTGCTGGGATCTTTGTACCCTGGCGTCATTGTTTGGTTCCCTTGAAAATTGCATGTGCGATTATATGAGTACCTTTCTACTTTCTATGTATTGAACCACCCCTCCTATTTGGTGTCTGGTTTGTAGGTTGCCAAGATTATGTAGATTGCGTTCTTTTCTATATGGCAAAGTCTCACTTGATGAATTGGAATAGTCGAAAGAGATATCCCCAGTACTGTGGAATTGCAGGACCTCATACTCGAGTTTGTGTTCAACCCCAGTATCATCTCAAAATGTAAATCATGATGTACAATACAATGCAAAATATGATTCCTAGACGCCCAGCCATTTAACCAATCCCACATCACCCGGTAAAGAAAGAAAAATTCAATTAACAGACTCGACCGAAGAGGAAGTCTTTGACAATAGGGGAGCCCGAGAACTCCGGGTTTAAAAGGACACAGCTGGAGGGAGGATGTGAGAAATAGGTCCAAATAATTAATCATGGAGGTGCGATGGGATACTGACTTGAGGAAATACTCCAACCCCACACGCCTTGATTCCAGGAACTTTGGTCGGAATTTGTCTGTCGTGACAAAGGCAATTAGCTACTTGCATGGCAATATAGAAGGGAAGACGAGCACGGAAACATACAGATAACACTCTTCGGCGGCAATGCAGGCAATGCATTCCTTGCATGCGGGAAAGAATCAACCAGCCGCTGGCGCAGGTCATCGAACTCGGAGTATCTATACCAAGTCCAAGAATCAGCTAAACATGCTCTCAGACCGGGACAGGGACAGCAAAAAGGGGATAAGCAACACACCTCATCCGAACAACAATCGGTCCACCCTATATCAGAAACAACCAAAATTAGAAAAATCCATTCCAACCGCATTCCCTCTCAAGATCCAAACTCACATCAAGCGTCTGAACCGTACAATTCCACACAACATACGACCCGACCCCCGTCATGCCGCGCACAATAACATGATCATCAATAGCAACGCTACTCGCCCAGAGTCCACGACTAGTCTCCGAGTTCGGGTCGGCAGTATGATCTTCCAGAGTAATGCGGGCAGCGCCACGTAACGACGACTGAGAGACGTGCGAGGTATTTCGCTCGTGTCGGTGCCAGTAGGGGGGCACTACTGCGGAGACGCGGCGGGATGTTGTGGAGGTGGAGGATGCGGAACTCTGAAGCGCGCCATCGTGGTTGGGGGTGTTTATTGCGGTGGAATTGTCATGGACGTCATTGGTCTCAGGTCGAAGTGCGGGGGTGGGCTGGATATCTGGGTGTGGGGAGGGTTGGTGCGGCTTAGATGCCGGTCCGGCCTCCTCGGGTGCTGGCTCCATCCATTTAGATGCTGCAAGGGATGGCGGGCGTTGGCCTATTTGGTAGGGAATGGGTTTTGTTAGCTTTGCTGTTGAGGTTCATTGCGTTTGGGTGTGGCTCGGTTCGGGGATGTCCCGAGGAAGTCTTCCCCCCATTATGCGGGGTGGCAAGTATAAAGTGCTAGGTGCAGAATCGGGCTATTTTGGACAATGGGGTCGATGCAAGGATGCGCCGGGCTTGGGCGGAGTTGTACAAGCGATCCGAGGTGAGACAGACTAACCTTGCGAAGTGTATGTGGCGAGATAGAGAGAGTGCGAAGTGTATAGTGTTAGTAGTGTTAGACTTGATAGGGAAATCCAGTTGGAGTCGATTTGAGCGGTCACGGGCTCTGGTTCGGGGTTAGTGGCTTAGCTAAGGCTATCTGGGCCACCTGGGCAGATATGGATATGCCAGGAAAATGGCCAATTATGTTTAGATTGACATTTTCTGATTGTATTTCCACATTGAGATCATAGACATGACGATGAATTTCAAATTTGTCTGCTTTTCCACTTGGACTTGACTCTCAGAATCTCATCAGACTACTCAAAGCCAAGAAACACACTAATCCCAATACAGTAAGCGTTGCTTGATCGTCCTCTAATCTTTAATTCTCTCCAACTCAGGCTGAGACATGCCACTTTTCTATCTTTGAAAAGCACAGTCATGTCTTTGCAGTGGAGACCGGGTACCAGATGACAGATGTGACACACAGTGCCCACCTAGCACGACAAACGTCGCAACAATCCGAGATCATCGACATATCCCCGGATCGACACATCTCAAAAGGCAAACCCCTATAGCGGACCCTTCATCAATAAATCCACACCTCACTTTACAAAACAACGGGACTCGCTATTGAACTCACTTGACAGGGTAATCCTTGGCCGTGCCAGAAAAAAAATAAAAAAAAAAAAAAAACAAAAATCATTCGATGTGGTAGAACACTGAGGGTGGCACTAGTGTGTGCCACCATGCAAATCAACTAGTACATTCTATACATAGGCTGTTATAGTCCTGTGATTGCTTTTTTTTCCTTTATGAGCTCCCCACACTCCTCCCTTGCTGGCTACTTTTTCTTTTCTCCTCGAGCTACTTGCACTCCTATGCCACGTCTTCGGAAAATAGCCTCTTGCTATTGGCTTCAGATCATCGTCTAACATCTCCCTCATTCCTTGCCTTGTTCTCGAAAGAATTTAGGACTTGAAGCTCAGTAGGTTCTAAGACATTTCCTAGTTCCATTACACCTTCCCCCTTCATTCCATCTACCCGACGTAGCTATCACTATCTCTATATATGGACTCTAGATCGTGTATCAGACTGTCACTTGCATTCTTCAAGAAAGGCTAACACTAAAATTTAGTAACTGCCCCCTGCCGATTTCTGATCTCATTCTCAATTATTCAATTATCTCAACCGACACGATGCTGTCCAAGACCATGTTCATCCTCGCCTCAGCTGCCACTCTAGTCAACAGCCAATTCGACCCGACATCAGTTCCCTATGCTACAAGACGTTAGTTGATATCTTATATTC
>PKQL01000658.1:0-15093 GCA_002916455.1 Penicillium sp. CF05 | reverse complement strand
GGAATAGGTATGCGGCCTTCGGAACGGGAGATGCCACTCGCTGGAATATCCAGCTCTGCGAGAAGATCACTCTCCAGTTGCAGACAAGTCCAGAACGCAAAATCGTACAAGTCCTTCGTAGCTCCCTCATTGAGTTGCTCATACCGCTTGGTTCTCACAAGAATCTGGCAAGCCCTTGATGCCTGATATATCCAACTGTGGCTCTGGAAAGGGTGGGCCAACTGGCCGGCATAAAGTCCAGCAAGCAAGCCGCACTGAACATGTTCTAGCTCATTTCCACCCTGCAGATGGCCCAGTATTGCGGTTGCATATCCATAGAGAGTCAAGCCAGGAATAGCCTGGTAGTTCCTTGTGTTACCTTGCTTATCCCGTGTGTTTGTGACATCTCTCCCTGACAGGCCTTCTATACCATTGTTGGATGAACTGTTTGGGAACCTTTGGCCGGCAGGCTGGGCTGGCACACTATAGAGAGGATTTGAAAGCGACATCTGCATGGCCGCCGAGTCAGAGTTGGCGGAGGGAAGCACACCATTAACATCGGTAACGTATGTCGTATTTGCAGGCGGCGGAGAAGGCAATGGTGTCAACGGAGCAGGAATGTTCTGGTTGAGGTAGTCAATCTTCTTGTCCATGATGGGCCCAGGGAGAGGGGCAGGAGCTTCGCAAATGGCTCCAAGGGCCAGGCACAGCAGGACTAAGGCAGTGTCAATATTTTTACCGACTCGTGGCCGCAGCGGGTTGGAGATAGTCTCCATAAACTCGCCACGCACACTCAGGTTTTCATTTGACTGCCTCTTTTTGGCTGCTGGCGGACCATCACGAGCCGGTCGAGTGTAGCTGGAAATCGAACTTGGTGGTGAGTTATTGAGTCGACAATAGCTTCGGATAAAGCTATCGACCTTAAGCTTAAGTTCACCTTCCATAAGGAATGGGTGGAGCTTAAAAATGTGCTCGAGGTAGCTATCATAGTAGCGCCTAGCAGTCGAAGCATCCAGATCCAAGTTTCCAAATTCGTCGATGTCGACATTGGCGTCCGGTCCTGCACCATTCCCATCGGGTCGAGCACCTTTAGAGTCGCAATACATTGGTAATTGACTGTTGTCGGCAGTGTATGAGATCTCGCCTTGGCCGTATATGCTGATGAGACCGCGCTCTTCTTCCAACCGCATGACATAGTCCTCGTCATATTTTTCTGGGTGTAGCAGCCTCTTGATTGACGGCCACATCAATAGCTTGTGAGCTGCAGTGGTGTGCTCTACTGGGATGGAGAGCTCTCCCTCGGCCTCCTGGTGGAACATGGGGTCGACGGCCCCAAGCTGTTGGCCAAATTTCGAAGCGTTTACATCCTGGCTCCCAGGGTCCAAAGCATTTAGTGAGTCCTGAGTCTGAGCCATCTCTGCTTTGAGAGGCGAGTCCTGTCTGATGACTACTGGTGGTGGGAGGGCCGGATGTTCTTGTACAGTCGGAGGTGGATGTCTAACCTCTTCAGCCAGGTTGAAACGCATTTGCTCTTGAATTTGATCTTCCCATTTTGCAAACTGTTCATCGATGCGATTGGCTCGCTCCACCATGCGACTTTCTATCTGGGAGATCCGAGCCAATACCAGCTGAGTAGTCTTCTCTTGTTTGGGCAGCGGCGCTTCTTTGTAGACACAGCCAAGATTGTTTTCTCTGCAGTGGCTGCAATATGGTCGTCCCTCGTCGCACTTTGCTTTTCGAGCCCGGCATTGATTACAAGCCTATATGGCTGGAGTGTTAGTCGGAAAATATCCCGAAAGAATCCCGCCTTCTACTAGCTTAACATACCTGCGTAGCTCGATGTGCCTTGCTCTGAGGTGCTTTAAGCACCACTCTTTGGTAAAAATCCTGACCATACCCGACAGGCGGCGTATTCTTCGCCATTTGGGTAACAGAAATTGTGGAATCTGATAAAGGAGGCAGACTTCTCGAAACGGGTATATGTTCAGCGTTGTTGATCCGATTCAGGAGCGGGTAGCCCATGTGAGCGCGAAAACCAGGTGAGCCCTCGTACGGCGCGCCCTTCATTGGCTGGTGGAAGTTTGGGTAAGAAGGAGCAGGATCTTGCGCGGAATGTGTGGGCGCATGTATGGGTAGGGCATGACCATTCAGTAGACCATACATGCTTCCTGATGGAAGCTCACGGTTATACATAACGGGATATCCTGGTCGTTGAAGCGGACCCGTGGGCGCATGGTGCCCTTCCGGAAAGGAAATGCGATCCATTGCAAGTGGAGAGCCCGGGGGTGCGGAGGTGTTTGAAGCTGCCAGACACGGCCGTTTTGTTGTAGTGTTGCAACTAACCAGGGTATATCTTGGGCGTTTACTGTTGCGAAATTATTTCTCTTCGTAAATTGGGACTTAAAGCGGTGTGACACTTTTGGTTGGAATCAGAAAAGATATAGCCAACGAGAGGATATCAGTGGATTGGTTGTAGACCTAACCTCATCAGGAGTCTCTTTCCTGACCAGGGGGTCCGAGCCTTTCCTCCTCGCATCCCTGGCCACACTGGCTGGGTTTTACTACTGGTGGATGCCGTCACTAGCTACTTAGCCAATTACCATACCCGTAGGTACGGGGGTTGATTCCGCCATATGAACCGTACATTCTTCATCCACTCTTTATTTGCTGCACAAGGTCGCAACAATTGTGAATGTGACAGGTTGAAATAGGAACCGGTAGCTTGTTAGGGAGCGGGGAATTCCGGCTCTGAGGGCGTTCCCTATAGGGCATGGTTCAGATTTCGTACCACCCTTAGTGACCATGAAATTGACCAAGAATAGTTGACAACAAGTGGCGAAGCCGAGAATCAACCCCCAAAAGACATTTCCAGTTCTTGACCAAATTCACTTTAATTCCAGTATGGAGAACAACTCAAAGCGGAAGTATTGCTATCGTGGATTGGACGTAGGTATACGTTTTGGCGGCCGTGTTGTTTTGGGAACCCATCCTGGGAAGGAGGGTATAAAATCTGAACCATACCGTATAGGGAAATCCCCCAACGCCAGAATCACTCGCCCCCTTGCGAGCTACAGATTCCTGTTACTCAGTTTTACATGACCGTAATTCACTGACAGTGTTTTTCACGAACAGCAATGGAAGGGAAATCCGGGTTTCATGGGAAGTGTCTAACGGTGGCCAATTACCATTGGACAGTTTGGAGGGACTGGAGGAGTTAATTCGCTTCATATTGACGGTAATTCTGGCTGAATCATTGAACCTGCCGATCGTAGCATCAATTTGACTCCAAAAAATCATATCCCTTGTGATGCCTCTCCCAAAAGTGCTCAACCTGACTGGCTCCAGCAACACCGTTCCATTCCGCACCATTCTCGACCATTTCATAAGACAGCAATCCTAACTTGTGCCCCCCAACGAGATCCATGGGCCGATACGTAGAATCCTCCACATGGTAGCGATTGCGCGGTCCCTTCCCCAGGTTTTGGTGCTTCCTGATCGGATTAGTCCGACGAGGTAAGTATGTGATGGCCATGATATAAATGCTAGTCACTGAAAGAGAATATTCTGGGTAGTCAGTGCTGATGCTCATTAAAGGAAGAAATATGATAAAGGTGGAGATGGAAGAAGACCAGCCCCTCTTGTACCCCAGTTTAACACTAGCATAACCCACTAATACACCGTAATAGCATTGCCATAGAATTTTCAGTAAAATTACTGAGTGGGCCTACAGGGAAAGTGCTAGCCACCGGGGCGCCAATATGACGGTTAGCGTAACGCAGCTCAGGCCGAAGTCCACGGGCCTTCTAGCTATCGAGGGCCAGTGGCGAATGATGGCCAAATCATCATCCGCTCACCCTAAATAAATGAATGACGGAAATAATGAACAAATTTTGTCCATAGTGCGATTATAAACTAAGAAAATGAGGCAGAGTCTGGAAGGTGAAAGCAACAATCTTCCTACCTCTAGTGTTTATTGCGTATGCTCAAATCCAACAGTCAAGAAACCGCCACTAAGATGGCTAGTTTGTAGTGGGCCAAGGATGTGGGCAAAGAGAAGGTTCAGACCAAAAATTGAGGTCGGACCGGGCCACATCGGAAGAACGATGTGAGGCAAGAGCGCCTATCGTGATTCACCAGACCTTTGCAAGTCTGGTTCTTAGGATTCTTCCGCGAGCAAATGTGTGCTCCCAGCCATGAGCCAAATCTGTGTCATGCATGGGGACACAGACTACCCCTTCGGATCTGCGCGCGCGTTTTGCCCTCAAGGCAGCAAACAACCTCATTCCTACTCGCCAAGCCTGCTCCATAAACCTTTTTAAAGGTAACCCAACCTGATGAGCTATCTGGACATACATGCTCTAAGTTGGATCATTATTGCGGCAGTATGTCCCATGATGGAAACCCATTCAACTTCACTAGCTTCATGTTCACGGAAGTCCCAACAAACTATTCCTATGGCCCGACATACAATCCGCTACCTCCGGAGATAGGTTCGGAAAATTCTATCCATCCGAGCATTCCACAATCGGAAACCTGGTTAACAGGATCTATGTCTTCAAGCGCCACTCCCTCTCCCCGGCCAAGTTCGAGATATCGAGAAATACGACCTCGGCCGGCACCAACATTGCCTCAACCGGAAACCAAGAATGAAGAAAAGCAGCGAGTCCGGAGGCCTACCAGAAAGGCACGTCGAACGGTATCTGGGGTTACTGGCACGACCGACCAACCAGCCCGGCGTAATGAAACGAGGTCTGCATCGCTGGTTCCCCCAACATTCGTCACATTGGCTAATTAGGCTCTTTCAGCGCAGCAAAAACACCGCGAATGTCGAGTTACGATTCAGCCACTCAGGGCCCTTGCTCTCGCTCACGCGATTACCCTCCATATAATCAAGAAAGCCCTCCTCAAGCTCCCATCGAGGCTCTCCAGAAAGCCTTGAAGGCTCAAGTCTTACACTCACTCAGGGTTTTGCGCAAGATTGCTATGGATTACCGCGCATTCAACCTGGATTCTGAGATAATTGATGGTTGGGTGGCGGAAATTGAAGGAGTTGATGCAAAAACTATCCCAATTGCATCCAGCATGGCGGTGCAGATGTTTGTTCCTTTCGAAAGATTGAACTCCATTCTCACGGAATGCGTCACAGCTACGGGCCCCATGCGAAGCTTTACTATCAGGGATCAGGCGCTCGAGTTGTTGAAATATATACAGACATATGCGGAGGAGTACCATTTATTCCAGAATCCCCGGGTCTATTTTGAAATTGGTAGATGGATGGAAAGACTTAGCCCAGGCAACCATGATGAACAAGGCGAATGATATGATTCTCCCAGAGGTCGCGAATAGTCTTTTGCTCTTTCCATGCCATTTTCTGCCCGCTTTGTATAAATATCTTCTGAATATTCTGTTCTATGTCACATATTCAAGATTTTGAGTGCTACTGTCCCTTTCCTTAGCCAGAGTTCCAAGCCGCTGTTCCGGAGATTTGCACCCATATGCTCTTTCCAGTGTCATAACTCCTTTTTGGGGCACAGAATGTATATTGTTAAGTCCAACAACCCTGGGTCCAATAGTATGCTTTTCGTGTTTCCTGGCTCTATCGTGACAGCCTCCAATATTGGGGGTGCAGAGGTACATTTGGAGGCCTCATGTACACTCCACGACCCCAAAACTGTTTTGAACATTCGATAGCAAGAGTATGCTTGGTGCACGGGCTATGCTTGGTCGACAGTTTCATCGTTCGCCCCTTCTCATTCGCATAGTGCGCGGTACACTATATCGGACCGACTCGTTCACGTAAACACCCCTCTAGAATGTCAAGATCATTAGCTGGTGGTTTTCACTGTGGGTAGGCAATGTGGGATGCAACAGTCTAATTTGCGTGGAGGCTTCCTTGCACAGCCAGCGTGCGAGTTCATCTGGCGCTCGTTGAAAACGCCGTCTCGTGCTTGTTTGGCAATCGGGTAGGAAGCCAAACTCTTCGTATACAGATAAGCAGGCCAGCTAGCTCTAGAAATATGTGGATTCGTCTGTAGCAACTGAGCGGAAGTGAGAAGATGAAAAGGAGAAGTAAGTCTCGATGAAGAAAAGGAAGCGGACGTCCATTGAGAGTCCGGACACATCTTCAATCAAGAGAGACCTCTCTTGACTTGCTCTCCCACAGCAATCCTTCTACCAATACTGAATTCGTTGGCTGTACAGGCAGGCAGTAGTAACCTGAAAGGGTGTCCAAGTCGTTCGCTTGCGTAGCATTTCGGGGACGTTCGTTGCTCGGAAAGTGTCAAAATAATGATTTCAGTTATGAATATGGGCTCTTCAAAGAAAAAAAAGGCCTCGTATCGCTTTAGTTGGTATACGCTGTTATTGAATCCTGGGAATGCGAGAAAGGAGGCCCGCGGAAAGGAGAAATGTATCACTGAGTGTCTGCTTTGGGTAAGGTACACTTGGGTCGCCTGCTCGCCACCCTATCCTGACACACCCAATTAATCTGCTCCTGCGCGTCTCATGCTACCATCAGTTCCTCCTACCAACAGACGCAATTCATGACCACGTTGCAATTTTACTTTTGCTCGCTTCTTTCCCGGTAATTTGGAGCTCATCCAATCCTTCAAAACTCCATAATAAGAGAGAGAGGCCCAGTCTCAACTCCCACGGGAAAAGCTTCTTTGCCCGTATCCAGCATACAATATGCCTCATTTGTTATGAACACCTTGGGTCAGTTCTTTCTCACCTGATACTTTATTTGATGTCAAATGTGTGTCTATTGAAGAACCTTTACTCCGGATCAAGATGGACGCCCAGGATGATTTATCGTTTGGCCACATGGGCTAACCAAGTGACCCAACACAGACTTTGCACTACAGAATGTCGTGCAACAGGCGACTGACTTTATCAGAATGGCTCTCAAAACCATCACTTCGTGTCCGGACAATCCTCCAAAACTCTTGTTTTGGCATCACCCCCCGCGCCATCACCCTCATCCCAAATATCGCTCGAGGCCAACTTGACCCTAGCACGGCCCCAATCCCAAAACTCTGATCAAATCCTACAGATTGAAGCTCAGAGACGTCGAAAGGGTAAAGCGCGATGCAAGCGCCAAAAAGAAAGAAGTGGTGAGTCAACATCAGATCAACCTGAGCCGGGTTTCAACATAGTCCTTTTCTAGGCCCGAGAGAGATAAGTCGGAATTGCTAAAACGTTCAATGCTTCCACAAATTGCAATGCTGACTCGGACCTTACAAAATCAGATCAGATAGTGAGCCCTTCGGCCAATATACGGATTACGACCTGTGCTCCAGAAGGAAAGGATTCCCCTCTGCACCTCATACACTCCCATCCTCAAACGACCTTCCAAGCCCTTCGGGAGTTCAACCGCCGCTTCTTGACGCTGTGTCTACAGCTACTGTCGACAGCCGGCCTGCCTACCTCCCCGACGTGCACTTGTTCCTTGGTTCAGATATACACTCTTGGAGGAAGAATACATATTGAGCTAGTCAAAGGGAGATTTCCCTGAGATCAGCTTCTATTCGAATTGCAGCTTATTTTGAAAGCACCCAGTCCCTGCAGTTGCTGAGTATCGTGCAAGGCTATATGGCAAAGCGCTTATGAGTTTTGGACACCATGGTCTTGAGGCGTTTGTGAGATGAGTGGCAGATATTGAAAGGGGGAATGTTTGAGGGACTCTATCTGTGCAAGCGAAAGCTGCGTGGCTATATATCGTCGTCATTGAATTAATATTTGAAGGTTGAAGATCTTCATGGTCGGTCGACAGTTGATAGAAATACGGATCCCACGACACTCCCTTACTATGTCAGCCTCGTACGTTTTTAGATATCTGGCATAATCCAGGTCTACGTTTGTAGGAATCAACGTACGCTCCATAACCACCATTGATTTGCGTGTTGTCCAACCAGACTAGTATACCCGCG
This sequence comes from Penicillium sp. CF05, assembly GCA_002916455.1. Lineage (NCBI taxonomy): Eukaryota > Fungi > Ascomycota > Eurotiomycetes > Eurotiales > Aspergillaceae > Penicillium > Penicillium sp. CF05. Next base: position 7,186 of record PKQL01000658.1, on the reverse strand, counting down.
CTCCAAGATGGGACCAGATGTCTAGTCCCAGTTGAGCCTGCATTGACCAAAAAGGCATTGGGATGATTGTAATAACATGGAAAGTTGGCATACGTGTTCATTAGGCCCCCACGATATTGTCAGTCTTACCTTCAATGCATATTTATTTATTACAGAAAGACCAGGGTCAAGTATGGTTGGTTTCATTAGTGGCTGTTTCTGCATATGAATTCAGTAGTCCAAAGCCTCCCACTTGTTTCTGTCTGGCCCAAATTCCTGTTCAATGATTTACCTCTAGTGCTTGATTTACCTTGGCTCCCTTTTGTCGAATAGCGCTGCCTGGCAGCACTTTGGGTTCTGGGAACATCCATATCGCAAATAGGAATAGGTCGGCGCCACTATAAGCCCCATTGGTCAATCAATCCTCAGCAGGCAAGATAGAGATACCATTGGCCGATGAAATTTCAGGGGTTCGATGGCCAGCTTGGCACCGTGGGAGCCCTGCTCCAGGGCTAGGTTCCTGGGCCAAATAAATTTAGGGTATTTTTGTGCCACTTGGTGTCTAATCTTTTCTGCCATCTTGTACTGCCCCCTTCAAACTTCGCCTTCGATCTCTGGCTCGGTCGATGAACATGTCGTCATCACCTACCTTGGAGTCCTTACCATTCGACATTCTCTTTCAAATAGCAGCCTACCTCGACATTCGAGACTATATGCACCTCAGTCACTCGAGTCGCTCAATTTTTAGCTCAATGAAAAATACCATCATTGCACGGGCTACTGTCAAGGCGAGCAATAACGAATGAGGAAACAAAGGTTTTCTACCCACTATGGACCAACGTACCGTGCTTAAAATTATCTTAGAATACTATGCTTCATAGTAAAGAAGGACAAGCAGCTTGGGCCACTCAGACTGGCTATTATCAGGCCATCAAATATCGGTTCGATGTTCATGGGGCGGTTGCTACTGCGTCCCCATATTCTGTTTCAGTGCTGGCTTATGCCGCAGACTTCTTGTACCACCAAGGCTTTCTGTGCTATCGCGTCAAAGACCAAATCCGTCCGCTAGATGTACACAATTCGGGCCAGACAGAGCGTGTTTTGAACCTCAGCCATGTGATCCCTCGTATCATTGAAACTGAAGCCAATCACTCGAATGTGGGAGAACAAATCACTCTTCTATATATCAGTGACGGAATCCTGGTCCTTCTGATCAATAAAGTCAATTTACATGAGGCTCTTCTCGTTGGTTTTGATTTGCAGCCCCGCCCAGACCAGGCTCGACAGAGACGTTTGCTTCTCCAAGAACCAGTCTCCTCCTCGGATCCACTTTTTGTCCGCCACACCCGTCTATATATCTGGTGTGGCACGTTCACAGCCGTCTATGGCCAACAGAGTGCATGGGTATTGTGGGGCATGCACTTCAAAACGCTCCAACGAACTGAGTTTTCCATAGAACGTCTTGGCGATGGCGAGCTTGGCAAGAGAGTATGCTTTGAGATCTACCAGGGGCATCTTTATGTGGTGTCCATAATAGACCAGCAAGAGTCTTCCTTCTATCACTGGTCATGCTACGCCCCGGATAATGAAAACAACCAGGGCAATGGACGTCTTTGGCGCCGTGAGCATCGTGAGGGCCCTATCCACGAAATGTGGGCTGATCTCTCTATACAAGTGGACGAGGAAAAGGGCCGACCGGTCATTCTTGAATGCCGCCGTGAATGGCTCGACGGTGGAAGCGAAATCATCGTACCTACTACACTACACCTCTTCCTACACCAGACGAAGCCCTTGGAATGCATTTAACAGAGGCGCTTACCCACCAGAGTGGTCTAGTTGATTCGGATGATGAGTACAGCCAGTCATCGGAAAAGCGACTGGCCCGCGAGTGCCACGCTGAACATGATATAAGCGATCCTCTGGACCAACGTTTCGACTTCATTCCGGCACATACCAGGCACAGCAGCTACCACCTGGCCGCGACAACCTACATTGATCTTGTCAACGACCCTAAGTTGCAAGCAGATGGGGTGCGCTCTCAGCACTGCTTGCGACTTCGAACGAAATCGCCGGAATGTAGCCGTGCAATTGACGAAGGGGGCGTGGAGCATTCCGACTCTCCTGGTGTTTGCTTATGGCCATCCGAAGATGCTCCCTCGGAGCTACTGGCCCTACTATGTCCAGACTCGTCCACCAGTTTTGTTCGGGCTGTTTGTGACAAGCGGTCGCTCATATACTCTACCTCTGCAGAAGGATTGCCCCCCCATCACCATATGCTGATTCTCATCAACTTCGACCCTATGATACGCTTTCCTTATCTGACCTCCCTGCGCAAACAGAAGGCGAGTACAACGTCAACCCGAAAAGTGCTTGATGCACCGCGGCCTGATCTTCATTGGTCTCACGCGCCCGTACAAAATACAGAGGCATTTCACCTAGCTATTCATTATGGCTATCGACCATGATAAAATAACTTCCAAGTTTCATGCTCTAGAGATCGGAATGAAAATCACGCTATGGTAATTTTGGGCATATCTTCTTCGCTTGTATTACTTTGTGAGTCTACCGTCATGATAGAGATGACGTTATTATACCAATTACCCATTGCTCTTCGTAGCTTAGTAAAAGGGTCTATATTGACCACCGTTTGATCCAGCTTAGTAATGGGATAATTGTTAGTTGGGCTTGGTGATGGACAAGGACCGTGCAATGTGCGGATGTTCACAGAACTTTATCACGGAGTTATAGATATGTGACCTTCCTGAATCTGTCTCCTTTGGAAACAAAGAGCCAAGCCCTGTTGTTATATGTATGTAGAGATATATACTGTCAAACAATCTATGGGAGCCGGGGTGCATCCAACACTGGGCACTTTAATTACAGCATCTCATCATGTATATAATATACTTCCGTCAACATTGACAGTTGGATAAGTACGCACATTAGAAATGCAAAGCTCACTATGGTATTCCTAGAAGGTGGACTGAGAGTAAAATTGCTCGTCATTGGAGGGCTCAACGATCAATCACCGAAGTCAACGAAGCTAGTGGGAAAGGTGAAAGCATCCCACGCAGTATAATTCTCAGTGTGTTCAAATCTGCTTGGGATGTTGAAAATATTGAGACCAACTCTTGTTGTAAGAAGATCTTTGAGATGCTGTTGGCAATATTTGCATCAGGAGCATAATAAAGATAGCCGGTATTGACGCACTTTTTGGCATCTTTCCCACTCGCATCATTGGTTGTCAAGGAAGCCAATGGCGAGTGATTCATTCATAGTCGCCGTTCTTTGCACGCCCATGGTGATCGGTGTCCTGCTTTCTCTGGAAACTAAGCCTCAAAGCTTTTCCTGTCATCAATATATTTGCAAGGAGCGCCAGTTGTTCTACACGCCCCTTGAGCTGGAAATATGTCTTCTGAGCATAGAAAGTCTTTTCGCCCGCTATTGCCAGCTCAGCCTTTACCGGAGCGTCATGTTCAGCATGATGACCCGCATCTCTCAAGTATCATGCCGCCGACTCCAGCTACCACTCCTTTACATCATATGGACTCACACGTCCTTCCAAGCTGGCCCGACCCTGGCCACAGAATATGGGGGCATAATCAAATTGATGCTACATCTCTGCAACATGAGTACTGGGCAGAGCATGAGGTCATCCAATTCTACTACTGCCCCCCGGTTTTCAAATATCATACACGGATGCCGCCAAGGGACCATGCCATTCCCAGCCTCCATCACTCTCATGAAGCAGACCATCTGCTTGAGGCGGCCTCCGTACTTTTTATGCCACCACTGAAACTGTGTCTGATGAGACGAATTGAGTCGGAGCCAATGTCCAATACAATTGAACGGACGCCAGGGACTGATTTCTCGACAATGCAGACTATCAACCCTGCTCTGGTCTTTCCAAATGCTTCGAAATCTATTCCCAAGTCCTTCAGTTGTACAGGAATTCCTGTCGCGGCTGCTGAAGTCTGCCCCAATACCTCTGATACTGGTATCTCCTCTACTTGGTTACTTGACCCGCCACAAAAGAATGCCGAAATAGTTCATGATAACGCTGTTTGTATGAACGATCCCTCACTGCTTGGCTGTCACGTCCTTCGCAAACAGCCCGGTCGTGACTTGGATGTGGAGGACCCGGAATTTGATATGCACAAGCGAAAATTCAATTGCCCAACCATTGGCTGCAGAAAGGGTTTCAAGCGTCAGGACCACCTCCAGCGTCATACAAGAAGCCACTCGAAGGAGAAGCCCCATGTCTGTTGGGTGCCTGGATGCCACCGAGCCTTTTCACGCCGTGACAACCTCAAGGTCCATTGTACGAAGACACATACGACACACGGTGGTCGTAACCGCTATGTTGCTACCCTTGACCAGACGAGCCCCTACTATGATCCAGGTTTTCGAGGACAGCTATCATTTGATGGATTCCCGCTCAGGTTTCCAGCACCTAGAAGTCCCGTTCCTGAATTTAAGCCTTAGCAACCATGCATGAATAAAATTCAAGGTCAGATTCTTCCCAATAACAAGTGAACGAAACTAAGCAGTTTCAATAGACCCCGTCATCCCAACTCATCTCCTTGCAATAAAGCTCGTGCAAATAATACGGTACAGCACCCTGCCACCGTGACAATATTTCAGCTTCTCGACCGTTGTCTGTGCCTATCGCCAAACTTGCCGAAGATCTACGACCAAGGAAGCTCAACAACAGCTTCAAGAGCCAAACGACAGTTGCTAGGTGGGAACATTATTCCCCTGCAATGCTTCGATAAGTAGGCGCTGGTGTTGTGGAAAGGTAGACGGGGGAATCTCAACGTGGAGATTCGGTGAGGCGGCCATACGACCGACAGTGATATTTCGTTGATCCCGGTGACGGGGTACCAGCACTTTACGACTATTTAGTGCATTGCCTGTTTCTCTTTCTATGAATAGTTAATATGTGGTATGCTTCTTCTCTCTCTGCCGTATTGAAGATAATTATCGGCTTCCGGCAGTATATCTAAATTTCCAGCTAGCCTTCTACCGCCAGTTCAAACACTGTTGTCACCTCCCCTACAGCAGCGCGGGCAGCCAGTCGAACAAGATGTCGGAATTTGGTCAGAATGGTTCGTACCACTGGAAAATACGGTCGTTCTGTGCTCACAACAGACTAGATAACGACTTCGATCTCAACATTCACGAAATCCGGCGAGAGTCTTGTTCTATACCGGCGCCGGCCCCATTTCTTTCGGCAAATAACGACGATGTTAGGCTAGATTTTCCAATTGGACCGGAGCCTGGAGAACCTGAGGTTCAAGGACCGCTCTCGGTCGAATGCTTCTTCCACAGCAACTACGAGGACCAGTCGGGCTTCAAGTGGACCGGTCCAGATCCTCTCTCTATCTTTACGCCAGCTGATGACCTCTTTGTTTACATGTCAGCGTTCTTTCTTCTCGAGGAGGTGTATTGGATAGAATTCCGACTCGCACGATTTGATCAATCAACCGGCGAGACAGTGGGAGAGCATATATTCTTCCTGCCAAGGATTGAAACCATGATGGGAAACTTGCACCGGATGCGTGAGCAGATGCTGGACATCATCTCCCGAACTGCTTTTGGAGCCACAGCCCCGTGTTTCCGATTGTCTTTGTGGCCGCGAATGGAACCTCTGCCGTATTCCGGTCACTCGACCCTTTCCCCGCTAGCAACACTACCCGTGATGCCATCTCTGGATCCGTCATTTTGTATAATCTCCTGGTAAATTATAGGTGAATGCAGCGTGACTGTCTTCGAAGTGCTTGGGGGCATCTCTGAGGCTAATAGCAACACGTATTCAAAGTCTATTCTACACAATAATTCAAGACATACTCAAAGTTGAAACTACATTGGAATAGAGAATTTTTGATTTTCACGATTTCTAGCATTGATCGATATATTCCTTAGCTGTCACGTACGACATGGCACTCTTCCGCTGGCAACCCCTCACGCACGTCTTTTGATATCCATCAACAGGACCAGATCACTTCTCAAGCATTGATTCCAGTCTTTGAGAACGCCGATCAGTCGTTCTTGGGTCTGTTCCAAAGCCTGTTCAAAGGAATACAGACTAGATAGCTGCTCATCGGGACGAAGCTGGAACCCGTCTCGCTCGTTGCTCAATTTGGTGGTAGCTTCCTTGGAAGTTTTGTCATTCTCCTCTGATATCTCGCCTTCGAGGTGTTTCGGCACACACGAGGTCCATAGACGTCGATAGAGTCCCACGGTTCGAGCCGCTTGAAAGGCGAGTTTCGGATCATCGCGATCGAGATCTGCCAGTGTCTCCAATATGAGTTGAAACTGCTCGATCGCCAGGGGTTTCTTTGGGCTTTCTTCCTGCTGCTACGAGAGAATTTAGTGATCAGCCACAGTATAGAACGTGTCATTGCACCTAGCTTACCACTGGGGGTTCGGAATCGGAAACAGCCTGTGGATAGGCCTCATCACCCTGCATAGGCATTTCACTCGGCTGGCGGTCTCCTCTATGTTGGTCGGGAAGTTGTTCTGGGGCATCCATCGTTTCCACTTGCAAAGATTAAGCGTCCAAAAGTATACTTTCCACCTGGCACTGGTCTCTCTTATAGGGTTTCCAGAGTCAAACAGTCAGTTCAACGGTGTTATAAAGGTGGCATACATACATCGTCCAATGCAACCCAATGACCCAGCACATCTTAAAGACATCGTTGAACATCTACTATCAACATATGAATTTGTAAACATCAACTAATTTCTTTGGATAATATGTGTATTCTTCGTAGTACCTTTTACTCACCGTTCGACGTGAAATCTGAGGGACCAAGAGAAATAATCCTAGAGTAAAAACTGCTACGTTGCTTCTATGATGGCCGTGGTGACAATAAAAAATTGTGGAGGTCATTACCAGCGTCCTCATTTTGCAACTGTTGAGCAATAATAAACCCCGAGATTGCACGGCTGTTAAAGAAATATACTGTATATGTGTTTTCCGACCATGCGTGTTTTCAAACGGCCTCTTCACGCTATCTAGCGACCTCTCTACGAAGAAACTGCCTCTTGCATTACGACAACTTGACCGCAGGCCATTTTTTGGTGCTTTGAGGGTGTTTTCAAACGGCCTCTTCACGCTATCTAGCGACCTCTCTACGAAGAAACTGCCTCTTGCATTACGACAACTTGACCGCAGGCCATTTTTTGGTGCTTTGAGGTGTGG
>PKQL01000657.1:0-15113 GCA_002916455.1 Penicillium sp. CF05 | reverse complement strand
CTAATATATCAAGGCCTTTATTTGTCACGATATCTTCGATGCCTTTTTTACGGAGGCTGTCGACAGCGGACTTGAAGTATGGGGCATATTCTCTGCCTGTGTATCTTAATATGAATTCAGTTTCGGGTTATATGTATACACAAGATAAGACGCAACTCACTGGTATTCTGTGATTGTCAAAGGTAATACGAGTAAAAATCCGGGTCCGCCTAGCTCTTCAGCCCACTTATTGTATGCACAACCAAGCCGGACGTACTCATCAAGCAACGAGTCTGCCTGCAAAGCGGGGTGCTTTGATTTGATCTTCGCTGCAAGCTGCTGACAAGCATTCCTACACCACTTTTTACCGGTGTGGTACCCAAGTTCTTTCGCCAAAAGAAAGATGTTCCGTAGCTCAAGCCTTCGGTGTAGAGAATAAAATTGAAGGTAAAGTTCACGGGTCCCATCAGGCTGGATGTCCTGGCAATTGTGCTGTAGGCGGAAGAATGCACCCGTCAATCCACTTGTAGGCCCGGTACTAGTACGATGTATTGCTCTTAAAAATGACTGTGGGTTTCCGTGGTTTTCGACCAGTGCATTGTGAAGACTAGTTGATATCGAAGGTGGGTGATAGAGGTCGTGTCTTGGGTCCGGATTACTGGCATTGTTGTTGATTTCAGGTTGGCTGATTTCAGGTTGGCTGATTTCAGCGCCTCGATCGGAACTTGAATTGTCGTCGCTAAGTGGCGCTCCACGATGAACACTGACTGGCACTGTAGCTTCGCGATAACCGTTGACTGACGCTGTAGCTTGGCGATGGTCGTTAGGTTCGGTTGCTGCTTCTTGAGTTGTTTCGGGAATCGGTTCCTCTGGTGGTGCCTCGCGCATCATCGTGAGGAGTCTTGAGAAAACCAATAAGCTGGGTACTGGGAGACCCTTTACACACTTTCGGCACTCCTCAGAAGAGAAGAGTATCTCTATTCGGTTAAGAACGTCGTCAACTCTGTTGAAGAGCTCATTGAGCTCTGCGGCGAGCCCACTTATGGTCCCTTCCATTCTTCTCAAAATGAGACATCACCATAAAGGTTGAGCAGGCACCCCCCTGAACTTTGCGTTAAATACAGTGAAACTCTTCGGTCTAGACTCCTCTGAAATAGCCAATCAGATTCGAGCAGTTAGCGCCGATATGCGCAATCGCCGCGCTATCACCTCCTAACGTCCGAGCAATGATGGACAAGGGTGGCAATAGGTGGATCGGACGGAGCAATTTAAATAGACCACTCGGTTGTATGCAAGTTTCATTGTTTCATCATTTGTCTTGTGCAGTCTACCTACAAGCTACAAAACACCTTTCCAGCATCTGCCCCTCCCCCCTTCCCCCCGTGTGATCAGATATACAGTGTTATTACCACAGAATAGGACACCCGACGCACCTTTTCTCTACCTCGCTGACGGCAGTATGGATATTTCCCGGCCATTACACATTCGTCCCCCCAACTGGTTAGTCAGCTTTTCGAGGGCATGTTAACTGTAGATTTTGGCCCCGTTCTACAGTTTACACACCTTCGCCCAGGCCCGTTGCCTTACGCTCACTGCGAGACCCAATGTGGCGCCTTACCCCATCAGTCTAATGACAAGGGTGCGTTAAGTGCAGATTTCGGCCCCATTCTACAGTTTACACACCTTCGCCCAGGCCCGTTGCCTTACGCTCACTGCGAGACCCAATGTGGCGCCTTACCCCATCAGTCTAATGACAAAGGTGCGTTAAGTGCAGATTTTGGCCCCATTTTACAGCTGACGCACACAAATTAGCTGTGTCTAAGAACTTCTATCTAGATCAAACGACTTCATCAAGTGGAATACCCATGCAATCACATCGATCTCTGGCTCATTTCCTGCAGGTGCACTGGTGGTATTCAAAGAGGTCAAATACCTGAGGGATAATTTCGAAGCACGTGTAGCTATCTTTGCAGCAGGGATCACGAATTTCTAGGCTTGCTACGCTTAGTTGGTGCAGCGATAATGAAGCCGGGAAAAAAAAATAAGAAAAGAAAGAAAAAAGAGATGATGACTTGCGTTTTGTGTTCAGTCAATGTGATGGTCAGCGGCATCGACAAGTATAAGTATCGAATGTCTTTCCAAGCTTACTCCGTCACTTTATCAACACCACAGTGTTTTCCATCTTCCAGTGGAAGAGATGGATATCCCTTCTGCCGATCTTCAAGCAAAACAACCCGACATTGAACGATTTCCTGCCAGTACTCTTATTTCTTTTGTGATCCCTACGAACCACTTATCGTATACATCCTTCTCTACCAACGGGCTCTACTCGGCAAAGACGAGAATGGCAACGACAAGCAGAGTCATGGCCCTTCAGCTGGGAGCCCCCAGGGAAATTTGAAGAGATATTCGACAAAACTATTTTGAGCGTCGCAAAACGTGAGACGGAAGAAGAAGTCAAATTGCACGGTTCGCGCATTTCTCGTCAGGACTACATGAATTCCTGAATCCTTGAGGGAGTTTTGATGACGATATACACGTTTCCCGTGGAAGTCGATGAGCAAAATCCCCAACGAACGTGGTGCGACAAAAAGCAGCAGCGCGTCAGTAGGAATGAAGGACCCATACGGCTAAGGGAAGATGAACACCTTGGCTTTTGTTGGGCTACAGAAGCACAAATTCGTGGTTCACCTTCCTACGACGAAATGAATCCCCAGCATCAAAGGGGACTCATTATGCTTGAAGGCAAGAAGGATATAATCCTCGACGCTTTTATGCGACTGAGGAACCCTCAACTTGGTAGGGCATACGCTTTGTCAATGGATTGATGGTAATACTACTCTTCGGGCGACTTGCCTAAGATGCATTGCTTGAGGTCACACTGAGCCTTGCACATTTTGTTTGGATAGGTAACTCGTTTATAGAAATATGTATGGAGCGGGGACTGAAAAAAAGCGCAATCTTGTCCGGATGGCGATTGTGATGTTGGCAATTTTTGATGTATACAGAGATTAAGACATTTGTGCGACATTGTTTCCTCTGTAAGGCACATCGCCAATTCCTGTAAGAAAAATAATCATCTGAAAGCTGACAGGGCTGGGGCGCAAAGCAACTGTAATCAACCGAATCATATCAATCAACATAAGCTAAGTGTTGCTTCTCCAGAGAATAATTGCTTCATCGGATCCACCAAAACTACCTAAGCCGTTGCGTTATGCTGATCCCTCAACATCAGCAGAAAAACAACAAACTGGGAACCACTGTGCCACTGACGGTACCAGTGTCCTTTGTTTGAGCCCCTGAATTACATTGGAAACTTGGAATAAAAGGCGCAAGAGTGCTGGATGAACTGATTCCAGGGATGCCTCTCGCGACGGACGGAAATCTGACCGTAGTTTCGGTCTTCCTGTCAACTTACGCGAAATAAAGTTCAGGTAATGCGCTCTATTGTCGGTGCATTGGCTTACTGCATGGGTATTTTTGAGTTGTATATACTGATACTTTGATATAAATCACAAGGCTTCCCAAGCAGGAATCTTTGAAAATACGAATCTTTCGGTAGATGCGCGTCTGCGACCCAGTATGGAGAAACTCCTCTCTGCAGCAATTGCATATCTCATGATCTTGAAATCAGAAGTGAGCGTTCTTTCCCGCGCAAGGAATTTACTAACCATGTGATCAGCCATGGAACATCTTGCACGTCCGGCAGCGAGATGACCAAGATGACCAATTACTGGAAATAGGAGCAACGGGATGGAAGCTAGAAATCTCTCTCAACGAAATGAAAAGCTCGATATCTGGGTGCGCATTCCTGCTTGACCATGGAGGATATTTTTGGTGCATAATCCGTCACACCCTGCAGCATTGGAGGAATCCAGAGTGGAGGCCTCTATCCGGAGCCGACGGCTTGCGAGTTGGCAGTAAAACCCAAAAAGGGATACTGCATCTATGTCCTGTCTTTTACGGGAATACTTCCGCTTTGGTTCCATTCTCCATGCTGGAAATGACGACACCTGGTCGAATAATGATTTGGCTGGCGGAGAACCAGGTGACCCGGTACACGCTCCAACTCAAGGCCAAACTACTCCTTCAAATCATCAAGGCGGGTTTGATCGGAAATTGGAAGTTTTTTCGACGTTTGATCCTCGACTTCGCCATTTGTGGGCAATGGGTCATGTTGTTTGTGATTGTCATAACCATGAGGCTGGTAAACACCATGTGGGAACGAAGCTTCGCAAACTCCTTCGAGCCTCTCGAGTGATTGTACGCATTATTCTTGTTTTTTTCCTGGTCAGAATCTTTGCTTTTTGTAAATTGGATCGCCGATAATACCCTCCAATCTTCTATATCATACACAAAAAACATTGTCACTTGGGGCGAAACAATACTACAATACAACTCTACTGTTCAAAAAAGGCAAAGGGGCATTCAGCTGAGGTCTGGATAATCTAGTATGTGGAATGTATAATACTCTTTTTATCTAAGCTTTCTCCTAATCAAATAATACCAATCACGGTTAGATTCGAACAAAATCTACCTCTCCCAGCAGTCATTAATTCAGCCAGGCACTCTTGGTCTCGACTTACGACGGCAGTTCGTTTAGCAAGACTAGGTATTTGATGGCAACAATCCAGCATGCGTATTACGGGAAATTATACAATACTTGCATGGTGGAATCTTATTCCTGGAGGAACATCCAGTGCTGTGCGTTGTGGATTTGCTACCGCAAGTAGTATAAAGTACACCAAAATGTACCATATTCGATGACATCCATCATGCATGACCAGGAGCTGGAATCCCTTTCGCTCGGGGTTTGCGTATACCATTCTTTAATTATTTATTCAAATATTCTGTTTTGCGTAATAACTTGTCGCCACAACCGAGAAGGCTGCTCTACGTATGTTTACCTCGGGCTTTTGGTTATAAGGCTTACAGTTGTTAATGAAGAGTAACATATAAGTTGCAGTCCTGTCGCTCGGCAGTCCTTACACCTTGCCTCCCCGACCAAGACCATACGGTATCCTAGCGAGACAAACATGGACCGAAGCACTCTGTTTATTATGGCCAGATGTACATTGGATTGGCTTCAAAACCAACAGTTATGAAGCCTTGATGATAATTTTTCATATCTGACAAATTCAGGCACGCCTAGTAGTAGACTGGAAATCTCATCTGGCTTATGAAATTGCGAATAGAAAAATACAGCAATGGGGTTCTACACGCGAAGGGACTGTTATAAGTGGAATGGAGATATCCGAAACAGTGCGAATGTTTGATGGGGAGGCACAGGTGACGAAAAGTGTCCTGGTTGTAAATAGTACCATTTAAATATGTCAAACTTGCGGTATTACTACAATGAGAGGCCAAGGATACAAAATAGATGAAGCGGCCACAGAGCTGAGTCCAGTTTACTATGAGATTAGTCCGCGCAATCTTGGCATGAGCCGTAAATGACCAGATGGTGATTGGTACGCGCAGTTCTCGCATTGGGTTAGTATTAGTATTGTATTATTCATTAGTATATGATGATCCTTGCACAACCAACCAGAGGTAGTCTAGTGTGTTATCTATTGAAATACGCTCGGTCCTCTACTAGCTAAAAAAAAGTATAACTCGAATGAGATGGGTGAATGGAACTAGCAAAAGGTGTATCTACTCAATATGGCAAACTCTTGGATACAATGACACGGATTGACCAAAGAATGCCTTGGGCGTATTATGGCACATACGATACAAGCGGGCCCAAGAATCTGGACCCTCCTCCACTAAGGCAATGATGGAATGCAAGCTCTGGTCGGGAGAAAGTGTCCTCCCGACTGAGAATACTTATTACCAGCCTCTGCCGGCGAAAAGAATAAAACTCAAAATTGTACAGACCCTGGGACCTGGGTAATCCTTCTCGATTCATTCCATCGCCTTTGCTTTCCTCGATGCCTCCACATCAGCAATCTCAGTCCGCCAGGCGAAATCGCGCTCGTACAGCATGCCAGTCTTGTCGCAAAAGCAGAAGTCGCTGCATTGGGGAACCTCCCTGTGAGAATTGCGTTCGACTCGGAAAGGAAAATTGTGAATTTGTGCCTGCTCCTCCCAGCAAGAAACTTATTGCACAGGGGATAAGGCCTGACCGTCATGCACGCCCCCCATGTCGCAGGAGAAAAGCTCTTTGCAATGGGGAACCACCTTGCGAGAACTGCGTTGCGGAGGGAAGAGAAGTCTGTGCATTTGGTCTGGAATCTCGCAAGGAGAGTCGTCCAAGAAAAAGACGCATATGGGCCTGCCTGCCGTGCCGCTTACGGAGAATTCGTTGCACTGGCGGAGGGGCTCCCTGTGGAACATGTACTAGTCGTGGGGTTGAAAGTACGTGCGGGTATATTGAAACGACAAAGGAGGACCCCGAAGACATGGGAATTCATGCAACTCAATGCCAATCCAATGGGAATGGCGAGCCATCCCGGAATGCTGTTATGAAGGGAGAGATAATCCAACAGCCGGAGAGCACCCTCGACGAAAGGCCCGAGAATAAGCCGTCACCCAACACTTTTACTGCACTTGACACGAGACAAGTATGCCACACCGAAACACTCGGCTGTAGCGAGTCGCTTTCCACAATCATCAATAGGAATCCCCTGTCAGACTTGAGCAAAACCCCAAGTCTGGGTGGCAGTGATTCAGACAAGGAGGTTCACCCAGCTTCATTGGTAGGCTGCTCCTCACATGGGGAACTACTTGACATCCTCCCAAGCTGTCAGTTGATTGATTGCTTGATAGAAAGATACTTTAAATCTATTTCCATGGTAAAGTTAGTCTATCAAAAATTTTGAGATTGTTTACTAACAACACGGTAGCTATTTTGTGTCATCAACACCGCCAGCTTCAAAGCCGAGTACGAGGAATTCTGCCGCAACCCTGACGTCACGCCTCAATCCTGGCTATCCCTGCTTTTTGCAGTCCTGGCACTAGGTTGCCGTGCAGATGAAGACCCTGAGAGGGGCTGTCTTTCTGACAATCTGTCGACGTTGTACGAAAAGGCCGCCTGGGACTGTTTGTTGACCAACGACCCGCCGTTTGAACCATCATTGAGTTCGCTGAAAGCAATCATACTCATAATATATGGTCGCACACACCGTGGAGACGATGTATTCAGTAAACTCCAACTGGCTTATCGTACGGCAAGTTCTATCAAATGCCATATGGATACCACGCAATGTGTTGTCGAGCCCTCGGTCTGCGAGGAATATCGACAGCTTTTGATTGGCCTGAAAATGCTTTTCCTTCTCAATGCCCAAGTGCACGACTACTACCGCAACCGGGATCTCACACAATGTATAGAGCCCCGAGCTGATATCTACGAGTCCACTGAAAGATCACACTTACAAATAAGTGTTGAAGGATCGCCTACCACGCAGATGAATTTCACGATCCTGAATCTGCAACTTTTGGAAATATCAGACAGAATCTGCGTGAGCGCAGAGCGTGGGTCGATGTCGGAATGGAGCCTCGCTGGGTTTGAGACTGAGTTATTCCGCATGGAGAAACAATGCAGCGAGATTTACACCAAGGTCAGTGAATCTGACTCGCAGCTGGGATCTCACCCAGGGAGCCAGGGTATACTGCACTGCTATATCAACTATCTGCTTCATCTTCTCTTCCTGCCTGATCTCCAGCGATACCTAGATGGGGGCATCGCACCTGGGACAGGAATATCTCAGTTGAAGTGCATTGCTTTTGGAAAGGCCTCGTTACGGTGTTTCAATCTTTTGGCTGAAAACATGCAGTCCAAATCCTATGGTTGGTATATTCGAGGTCTCGGAAGCTACTATGCTGAGCAGTCAGCATATACTCTCATCAGCAGCCTCGCAGGGCTTCAGGAGGATACTGAAGACCACGAGACCAGATCTATACTGAACCGTACGTTAAGAATATTTTCTGCATTCTCGGACCGCAGCATATTCTCTACAAGAGGAGCGTTTGTTATCGAAAATCAATGTACGCCTCGGTCACCCAAAATCCTTTTCTCGAGCATTCGTCTAACTTCACTCCAGGATTCCATGCTGACACCCTTAGAACGAAGGGACGGTGCGTGATCTGACCAAAACTCTCGACGGTGAAGAGGCATGTTTCTTGCCTCGTCCGAGTTGAAGCATTCGATATCTTAGTGTATTAGACACCCATTCATTGCTTTACAATATTACATAGAATATTACTTGGTTCTGAAGCCATAAGCCTTCCACATGGTAAAGTCTACTCATGAAACTTGTATATCGTTCTTTATAAAAGGTCCGGAGTCGCGGGTATTGATGTAGATAGGCATAGTTTCGTAATGGGTACAATGGGTGGATGCTGCAATAGTCATATCCGAAAGGCTGCGATGTAAAATTGCGGGCTGAGCGGCTTGTTAAGCCTGCGTCGCTCAATAATTACGCTGTGTGATAGTATCCGAAGAATGTCGTATTTCCCCATGCGCGGTTCCCCATGCGTGGTTGCAGTTCCATCTTTCCATCAACAGCTACTGCGACCCATGCCATAGGCTGGTTGCTCAGTCCTGGCAGTATAAAAGACCCCATTTCCCCATCATTGAAAGGTGGTAAAGGCAAAATCCATCTCCATCCTTTACAGTGAGAACAAGACCCACACCTACTGCCAAATTGGAACTAGGCTTCATTTGGTTAGTCTCTATTTCTCCGCAAATATGTCATCCACGCAGGGCATGTCGTACGACGACACCATCCAATACTCGGCCATGGAGATTATGGGATACAGCAAAGTACAGACCGGCTTGCCGACCAAGGACATGGTCACAGAGGTGGAAAGATCTCTCTGGTCGCGACCAAACAAAGTTTCAGGGCCGGTTACGTATGGAAGAGGGAATCATGATGCATGCGAAAGCTTTTTGAAATTCGGAATTCAGGATGGTGATGTATGTCCCTCAACGCAGTGGCAGTGGCCGATATACAGAGCTAAGATCATGCAAGTTCTCCAAGAAGATCGAAGAAGTGATCGGTAGGCCCGCTTTTTTTCTCCACCAAGGCCCCGTCATCGTCCACTCGCCTGATCTCACGACCGACTGGGGAATCAATGCCGCCCACCCGGTCCAAGACGGCGTCTCAGTCTTCCGGACCCTCTCAGGTAGCCTGGAGGACGGAGTGACAACCTTGAAGCTCTATCCAATCTCCCACCACTTGTCGAGCACCGAATTCGCACGGGAAAAAGGAACACCGAGGTCTTTCAATTTGCGATCGAACGAGGTACTTTTTGTGCGAGGTGCACTCAAGATGGAGATTTCACTGCCTGCTGGGGGATACTTTGTGTGGCAAGGGTTTTCCGAGGATCCGTGGGGGGTGGATCCGTCGGCCTCTGAAGCCTTTTCCTTTATGAGGATCTAGTGGGGCTGGCCGGCTTGCCTGTTGGAATTTCATGTGCTAAACAGCGCATTTCTGTCGAGAAGTCTTTAGTTAGAGAATATAGGCAGATTGGCCGTATTAGCTTACCGGGAGAAATTCCATGAATGCATTGGTAGTTGAGCCTCAGGCGAGCTAGAACTTGCGCCCGATGAGCGACGTACGCAAAGTCACTGTTTCGCAGCATCTCTATTGTTCGAGCTTCCTCGGCCAAGGATAGACAACGCAAGGCGGGAAGGACGGGTAAAAAAAGGAGCGTAATCCCATGTCCAAATTCGCGTTCAAACCGCATCAGCCTGCGTCCATGTTGGAGTGCTTTTTTGGTGTTGTGATTGTCAGACAACCCCTCTTCTTGGATAAACGCGGCCATGGTTCCAAAACGACGGGACCCTGTGCATGGAGTAGGCTCATTGCGTCCAGTCCGCTGTAGCCAGTCTTGCTCCCGCAAAGCTAGGTTGGTCCATTGGTGAATTTCTTGGAGTCGCTGTATCCAGCACTGAGTGTTCTTTCCCGTTGCCAGCAGCTCGGTAGCCCGCCGACTTCCTCCTTGTACCAAGTTCCCCTCTAGGATGATTGAGGTTAAGTCGGCTCTGAGAAAGCGAATGAACATATCCAGTTGTGTCGATAAGTCTGTTAAGAGGCTTTCCGCGGTAGCTGGGGGCATGGTTGCCGAAAGTAAACGGACGAACGTGTCTAGAATCGGTAGGTTGAGAGGGAAACTATCTGAAAACAGCATAATTCAGACTGCGCCTCAGGGGCTCAATCTGGGCCCTAGACACTTGGGCGGAATTTCAATGTCGGCACATCTGGCTACTGCATCAACACTGACTAGAAATAATACAATCGTATCTTGGTGTTCTGCTTGCTCATGCTGAAGTGGACTTTCTATCTTTCGGCCAATCTTCCGCATTCTCCACCTGCCATGTGTATTTTTACGATTCCACCAGTGTTTCGGTCTCTCAAAGGTATGGAAGCTGGATCTTCCGTTCTGACCTGGTGCGTGCGTAAGGCTCGGCATAGATAACAACTACCTTCAAGAATGTAACGGAGCGCTGGATATGGGAAGTAGCTCCTCTTGATCAATCATCTTCGTTGCTCGTAGGCCCGACTTATTATATTCACAGAGACTATTATTAAGATATTGGTCCTTTCAAATCGTTGTACTCCTGTGAAAAGGACGGCCGTATTGAACAGATATTTTGAAAGCTTCACCTTGTACCCGGCTTTTTAACAGCACTTTGGGGTATAAAATCTGAACCATACCCTATGGGGAATGTCCCAACGGAGGAGGGCCACGTCGTCCCTTCGTCGGGTACCGGTACGTACCCCTTGTTCTCCTGCGGGTACGCCGTAATGACACTGTAATTGAACTTTCTGTAAGATCGATGTGTGGGGCCTGCAGGGGAAAGTGCTAGTCACTGATCGACAGCGTAGGGATTCTGGCTGCCTTTTGAGTTCGAGGGCCAGTGACCAAAAATGGCCAAGCTGTGCTCCGTCCGTCTATCTAGGTGAATGTGCGGTCTAATTTGTCAGACTCTGCTCATAGCCCCAGTACCAACGAATACGTGAGACGGAATCTGGAAGGTAAAAGGAAGCGCGCTCCTATGTCTAGTGTTCCTTGCGTATCCAGGACTCCGACTATGAAGATTGTAAACGTAAAACGTACTGCTTGGGCACGTTGTAAATTGTTCTTCCTCCAAAACGACACGCTTTCTGTGCGCCAAAGATGCAGGCAATGCCAAGGGCCAGACCAGGAACTTGAGATCAGTTGGAACAATCACATCAGTGTAGATCAAAATCCTACACTTAGGAAATCATTTTGTTGATCTTGATTTCGGTGCTATGTGGACCGACCCGTGCAAACCTCCGGTATTCCGCTCGACAAATGTCAATCATCAGGTTTCTCATTGTATCACACCTTCCTCCATGAGACATGGCCTTGTGTCAATCATGCCTAATGGAGCAAATCGGGTGACATCCGCGAGCACACTAAAGCAGAACGTCACGACTAAAATTGCGAAAGGGCGGTGCCTATATCCACACAGAACCAGGCCTTTCTGCTAGATCCAATCGGAACTATGTTCTTAGGGCTGGTCACAAAGCATTGGTAAATTACGGTTTTACCAAATGTCCACTATGGGTCTGGCGCTGTGTATCACTTGGCATAGTCTGTGATCAAGCTCCTGGGACCCAGAGCCTCAGCAAAGCACCCTGGAAGGATCGAGAATCTTGACACAGCAGACTGTGGTATAGCCCGGGCTTCATCGGGTTTTTGACTGGACTAACTCCTTTTCTTCGTCTATTTAATTGAGACCCTACCTCTTTCCTTTTTCCATTCTGTCAATCGCATTTACGCCCACATTTTATCTCAATATAAATATCCTCTGTTATAGGGCAGTGTTTAGGCTTTTGGTACGACTTGTCGTCTTACTAAAGAACTGGGGTAGCAACCATCAGCTAACATGCTTTCAGAACGAAGACTCAGTTCCAATCTTCCCCCAAACCCCCAAACGGCTAGCGTCATCGCGGGTGTGATTCCCAAACAGCTTAACGAAAACCTGAAATCTCTGCCAAATGACTTCACGCTTGCTACCATCGAGATTTCAAAATGAGGCGGCTACTGGGACTATCGATCAAACAAAGGCCGGTATAGCTATTCTCAGGCAACAATACGAAAAGGTTATACTGTGGGAAAATAAGTGCCTTTGGTTTGACAAGAAACAACCGCAATCCACGATCCACTTACCATGCCACCGATGGCAAGCCCTTCTGACCATGTACAAGCATTTGCTTGATGAGCATGAACAGTTCGTCTACATGTCTCGAATGCCATCGGCTAGCGCTACTATCAGAGATCTTCCTTGCAACTACGTCATGTTTGATCGAATGTGGCGTTATGGAATCTATTCACCCTTGGAGGTTCTACGCCAAAACCTTCCAGGATCTTTGGTCCACTTGCTCCATTTCATTGATCACGTCTCATCAACGCTGAACCGATTCTTAGTGTTTGATCCAGCTCTTGGGGTGGTATTGTATGAACAGCTGGGTGATGTGACACGATATCGTATGGCTGTGGAAAGCCAGCATCGGAAATATTTGGCAGGTATATCGCGGTATTGGTACCGAAAGGCTGCGGACCGAAATCCCAATCTCGGTAGAATCCAATATTCTCTTGCAGTTTTGTCACACTCCGACGCTCTTCAAAGACTCTTTTACCTTACCAAAGCATTCATCAGTGTGCAGCCACATCCGCTTGGCCACTGCCGGGCGACCATTGATATTTTCTTCGATCACTGGAAGGGATTGGCCCTTCAACGAGATATGGCCACTCACTTTGTGATTGCACACCGTCTCCTACTTGAGAATTGCTCGGGGGAGCGGCTTAATACATTGACAAATGACTTCATGTCGCTCTTACCAATGCACATTCAACGCCCTAGTAGCCGAAATCAACACGAGGTGTACATCATGTCCTGCAACATCGCCTCTGTACTTGGTTACGGTACACCTGTATACCCACACATGGCCGATCTGTTTTCCAAGAAGCAGAGTAGTGGTACTGCGAATGAGTCGTCATCGGCAATGGAGAAAGAAGATGTAAGCAATAGCCCTACCGGATTGCGTTCGCAGCTCAAACTAAATCAAGCATTCCAGGCAATCCGCCTCACTTTTCAAACTCTTTCGGTTCTTCTTCGGTACAGTAGCTTCCCCAATGCAATCCCAGGGATTCATATCTCTCTGGCGTTCCTCTGGCGCGTCCCCTTTCATCGCTCCGTCATGGAAAGCTTGGAGGCCACGGTTCCCTGGCAAGCAGTCACTGGATTCCTCAATAGTCTGTTTTCGCACAATACTGCTTTCTCCAGGATCCAAGACGAGAAGTTCCCAATTGGCGAATATGAAACAGCTCCACAGCTACCAGAAGACTTTTTGATACGCGGCCAAGTGTGGAGTCAATTCTATTACCCAGACAACTTCTTCAAAGATACATCAGGGCACGGCATTTTAATCGATGAAATGGATTCTGAGGAAGTAGTGAGAAGACACAGGTGCCTTTGGCTAGGTGCGCAAATAGCAAAGGTCAGTCGGCATCACTTGGGACATGATTTATCTGAGGGAGACGGCAGAGGTACTGACTTGTCATACAGCCTGGTTGCTGGATAACTTACAGTCCGACGAGAATGAGGAGGTTTGAATTAGCACATAGTTTCGCGGAGAGACATGGCCATTGAAGGACGTGTCTGAGCTAATTTACTTTATGCGAGCCAATGGAATACGAATTATGCTACCTTAATCTCATTATATTATTGCAGGATATCCCGAGAGAAATAAATTATACTTTTAGGCCAAGTTGACTTTCACATAACCACATTCGCTTTTTTGAATCGACCACTTCCTATACAAATGGCGATTGAGCCAGACAATGTACTGTACTGTGGCTTTTAACGTCATTTTTTTGAGATGGCACACCCCGAGCAAGAAGGGAAATGCTTCTAGAAAGTGTTGGCTAGTGGTATGTTTGCTCCTCAATTTTCAATGACCAGTTATGCTATCAAAATATAGCCGAGAAGGTTATAAGAACGGAAAGCGTCTCAGTCATAAAGCCGCTCCTCGTCCGCAGCAGCGCACTTCTGACACTTCTCTTCTGGCTGTGTTGGTGGGGAATCAAAATCGGACACAGCTGCTGTTTCCATCTCTTTCCTTGCGATGATCTCTTTGTACCTGCTCTGTAGCAATTGGGTGGCGAGATGCATAGTGGCCCACTCCCTGGGCAAAATGGTGTCGGAGATCAAGATGTGGTCGGATACAGTTTGCAGGTATTGAATTGTATCGTTTACCATTTTCCTACTAATTTTTATATTTCTTGGGAGTCTCCTTCGATACACCAGTTGTGAGCGGCCCGGTATTTGAGAGGTGGAGTATGAATGTCGGCGTCGCTTTCGTGGGAGCGTTGAGGATTCGGCTGCTCTCTTTTTCGCGTCCAGAGGGGCCAGGTCGTGGCTTTCATCCTTTATGACGCTTGGAGGCAACGTAGAGGCCTCTGGGTTAGCAAGAGGGGTAGCAACGAAAGTAACTACCTCTGTAGCTGCAGAGCGTGTGGACCGGTCAACAGACGGTTGTAAAACCTGGCTTGTGTGGTCGCGATTTCCGTGGATAAATTGGCTACCGACCCGACAGAAGTCTACAGGCGATTCATTGTCTCCATGAAATATATTGTAAGCCGATGGAATCCTCGAGAAGGGGATCTAAAGTAACGATACCAGTTTGCCATGTAGGTCCGGCGTGACCTTGTGTGTCTGGAGCAATGGACGTCTTTGATACTTGTGACAGCTTGTGATCCATGATTGCTTGGCTTCACTAGTGATGGTGCTGTATTGGCAAGACATTGGGGCAAAGAAAGGACGTGAGAGAATCGACATGAGAACTAGGACAACATGACCTTTTAAATGTTTGGGGCTGCAGCAGTCATGTCCGCAATGAGCTACCACTATCAGCACCGGCTCCTAGGAGGACTGCGGGTGTCAAATGTTGCACCAATGCGACGATCGAATCAAGGATGTTTCAATATAATTGCCGTATACACATGGTGCCCGAGCCACCAATTGACTTGAAGGATATCCCCAGGAGCAACATGGCTGCAGGATCAGATTTGGTTTGAACACATGGTGCCCGAGCCACCAATTGACTTGAAGGATATCCCCAGGAGCAACATGGCTGCAGGATCAGATTTGGTTTGAA
>PKQL01000656.1:0-15126 GCA_002916455.1 Penicillium sp. CF05 | reverse complement strand
CTTGTAAATTGGGTGGAAACAGAATGGATTCCAAGATCGTCATCGCTAGCATGAGTCATTATCACTCTCCAACTATCATTCATG
This sequence comes from Penicillium sp. CF05, assembly GCA_002916455.1. Lineage (NCBI taxonomy): Eukaryota > Fungi > Ascomycota > Eurotiomycetes > Eurotiales > Aspergillaceae > Penicillium > Penicillium sp. CF05. The sequence continues at coordinate 15,042 of PKQL01000656.1, read as the reverse complement.
ATTCGAAATTACCGAGTCTCTGACAATATAGAATATACATCCTTACCTAGGTGTTTATCCCTAGACCACTATATTAAGACTGTAATAAATAATTATGTCCTCTCTTCATCGAAATACTAAGCAAATCGCCATTTCCAACATCCTACATATCCTAGCCAATCGAATCTAAAAGAAACATGTCATCAATATATGCACCTGCGTGGGATGAGGTAAATCAAATCCACAGGATAATAACAAATGCTGACCTTAAACAAGTTCGTCCAAGAAATCGGACCACTGCTCATGACAGGCTCCACGGTCGAGGACTTGTACAAAGATTCCGAGGTGAACATACAAAAGATCATATCCAAATACGAAATCCCGCCACCGGATAATTCTGTCAAAACCGAGGACATCAAACTTAATTATGCCTGGATCCGAGTCTTCACACCTCCATCAGCAACAGGCAATGAACCAGTAGGCCTGTTCATGCATGGCGGTGGGTGGATTATGGGAAGCGTCGACCACGAAGATGCTGCATGCCGACATATCACCAAGAGCACCGGGATGAAAGTCGTCAGTATTGGATACAGACTGGCACCGAAATTCAAATTCCCCCGCGGTCTCAACGACTGTGTCGAGGCAACCCTGTGGACACTCAAGCACTTCTCGCTTTCATCCGTTGTGCTCATGGGAGGCTCGGCAGGCGCGAACCTTGCCTTTGGTGTTGCATTGAGGCTCATCGATGCCGGGGTTGGAGATAAAGTCAGAGGTATCGTGGCTTTGGTTCCTTGTACTGTGCACCCGGATGCAGTACCGGAGGACAAGAAGGAGCATTTTACGGCGTACCAGGAAAACGCCGTCCACACGGTTAATACATTGGCTGCCATGAAATGTTTCCTGGATTCATATGCACCGCCGCCTGATGATAAATATTTCTCCGTTCTCCTGCACCCGCTCTTGCAGGATCTGAAGAAGGTGTATATCGTCGAATGTGGGACGGATACACTGAGGGATGATGCTCGACTGATGAAAGGGGCTCTGGAGGAGGCTGGTGTGCCCATTATGTATGATGATTATCCCGGGTATCCCCATTATTTCTGGTCATATCCTTCTCCGGCTCTGGCGAAGGCTTCGGAAGAGTTTCACACGAATATGTTCCGTGCGATCAAATGGATTAATATGGAGTGAAAGTACTGTGGAAATTACATGCGAGAGGAAGGAGCAGGCCTCAGGCTGCAAGGCCAACTCATGTCATTAATTAGAAGCCGGTTACTTCGATAATATATACCTAGGTAATATGTGCTACCTTCTCAATATTAGATTGAACAATCTTTACGAATAACTAGCCGAAGTCTAAGTCTGTTCGGCCGAAGAACCCTAAAAAGTAAGCAGTAATCCCCCACCACACGTGAAAGTACTTAGCCTCTTGCACTTCACATCCTGCAATTACCAGCCCCCGGAACTGTTAGCTCACCATGTCATGCCCTAATTGTTTCAGCGGTCATGTCCACCAAGGCACTCCCCGTGGGGAAGTCACCTCTCTCCATGGCTTACAGGCCTACACGACCAAACCTCTCAACGATGTTCCTCACCGGGGCATTATTATCATAGTGCCCGACGCATTTGGCTGGGAGTTCGTCAACAATCGAATCCTGGCTGACAACTATGCCGAAAAGGGGAAGTACCTGGTTTATCTACCTGACTTCATGAACGGTATGTTTTAGTGTCGTCCGAGACCTCCAAGGATAACTCGCTAAGCATAATATTAGGGCACGCGGCCCCGGTCAGTATGATGTCTGCGACAAAAGAGTTGTTGAAGACGAGCGGACTAACAACCTGGCTTATGAAGCCGTAAGTTGATAAAACAATAGATCGGATCGCGCCTGTATAAAACGGCTACTAATTCGAGCTATAGATACCATCTGGCCTCAATGCTGACAAGAATGCTGCCCTTCATGTACTACAATACGTTCGGGGTATCATGGCCGATCGTCAGGGACTTCTTCAAGTCCGTGCGCGAGAACGAAGGTGCCGAGCTTCCCATCTATGGAACTGGTTTCTGCTGGGGTGGAAAACATATCGTCAATCTAGCCGCCGGAGCGGACATGGCCTCGAATGGAAAACTGCTGCTTAATGCTGGGTTTACGGGCCATCCGAGCCTTCTCGAGATTCCTAACGAGATCGAGAAAATTAAAATCCCTGTAAGCTTTGCGCTTGGGGATAAAGATATAATCCTGAAAGCTCCGCACATTGAGAAGATTAAACAAGTGTTTGCCAGCGAGTCCGGCACTGGGAAGGGGGAAGTTGTGGTTTATAAAGGGGCCGGTCATGGCTTTTGTGTCCGGGCTGATTTTGTAATGGAAGACGCGAGTAGACAGGCTGATGAAGCGGAGAATCAGGCATTGGCCTGGTTCGGAAAGTATTAGCAGAGACAAATTAAATTTTGTATTTGGTTCAATTGAAATAAAGGATGAATCGAGTACATGTAAGAGGATGGGCAAGACTATGTGGGCCCATGAGAGCATTGACACAGCCACTCACAACACCGCCATAGTGTGGCGGTGGAATTCAACGCCAAAAACAAAACAAAAAATATCTCCCTTCGGTCCACCTGGGCAGTGAACTAGTCCAAGTTCCAAGTGGAGAATATGTAGCACTTTAGGCTGCAATTAGACATCTCACCGCAGTCCCTGCAGCCTAGTCTCTTTCTTTTTTTCTGCCAATAGTTTCTTCCATAAGTCTCCCATCTATACTGTTCGTTTGCTTGATCATTTGCATTCATATATGCCTCAAATTCCAAACACTCCGGAATCTTTGCTTCCTCGCTCAGATTCTCGAAATCCAGCGACAACATGTAGAGGTATAACCACCCAAGGCCGGCCCTGTCGCCGCTCATTGGCATCTCCAAATCCGTCACCTGCTTCTACCCCTAGAAAGAAGGATCCTCGCCAAGAAGCTATAGATGTGGCATCTTTGTACTGCTGGCAGCACAAAGATCAAGATCCTTCGGCCAATCCACATACGACTGTCATCACTCCGTCCAAGACGAGGACAAGTATTGATACATTAATGGATCGACTGGGTGTGCTCGACATAAACGATGATCCAGTCTCCCAAAAGCCAAAGCCTCCCCATAAATGGCGGACAAATCAAAGTAGGCCCAGTGAAAAGCGTCCGAAGAAAAAGACCATTTTCTGCTGCTTCCAGATCATGGAAGACAGCGACGAGGATGGCAGGCCGGCCTCAGTTCAACGGCCTAAGCCCCCTCGCCCTACACATGGCGTTGCGCCTTCTCCAAATCCGAACCAAAAGATCAATATGCCTGCCTCAGCCGGAAGACCACAGCATGTGCCGGTGTCGCACATTCCTCAAACATCCCGGCCAAATTTGTCAAACACAGGGAAGCATTCTACATCGCAAACACACTCTTTATCATCGTGGATTCCATCTACGCTTCCCCCACAGACAACATCCACTCTTATCACAGAACTGGCCAAACCAATCTCCAGCGCCGACGACGAAGGCTATATCTATATGTTCTGGGTGACGCCCCCAACAGCTACCACAAACCGGAGCGCCGAATCCGCAGTTCCGCGAGACATAGCATCTTCTCTACTATCCAACACGCCAAAAAGCAGCAACAACCTCCGCCCACCCACCCAGCCACGCAGCATCAGCGAAGCAATCCGTGCAGCACAAGACCTCAATGCGCTCACTTCCAACCCAACATCAACCAAACCCGGAACGCTCAGGCTGAAAATCGGACGCACGAGCAATGTGCACCGTCGCCTCGCTGAATGGAGTAAACAGTGCTCTTACGACCTGACCTTGATCCGTTACTACCCTTATACACCATCATCCTCCGCGTCTTCCCCTGCTAGGATGCCGCCATCCCACAGCCGGAATCGGGCCCCTTCTGCATCTTTAGTACCGGGAAGGAAAGTCCCGCATGTGCATCGTGTTGAACGGCTCATCCATCTTGAGCTGGCGGCTCAGCGTGTGAGAGACTTAGGACAGTGTCCTGAGTGTGGGAAGGAGCATCGGGAATGGTTTGAGGTTGAAGCGGAAAAGGAGTCGCTAAGGAGGGTGGATGAGTGTATTCGACGATGGGTCTCTTGGGCCGAGTCGATGTCTTGACACTGTAGCCTGTTTCTCACCTCGCATATCCTGTTTGAGTGCACATATAAACATCTCTATACACATTCTATGTATATCGGACCCGACTGTGAGTTGTTTGGGAAAGGGCTTATATTGAAACTCATATATAAGCATGAACATTTTGACTGATGAGCGGGCCCTTTGATTCACCCTAAATGGGGGATCGGAATCGAGTACTCTCAAGATGACCAATTTGGACCGAAAACCGTCCGCGGGTGTGTCTTGAGGAGAGTTGTCCGTCCATGTGCTTCCTAACCATCTTTGAAATTGATACTCTCATTCAAGATGATTGGCAAAATTCATGATCCCCTACTATCGCTTGACGAGGACAGTAATGCTGCCTGGCTAAGCCATGTCAAATCCACCCCATCGCCCTGGATGTGTATCGCTCTCGCAAACCAATCACGAGGTCAGTGGGACTACAAACTCGATGATTTAACCTTGGGATGCCCGACTGGGAACGCTAGCTGCCGTGACACACGATCTGGCTAATGCACACATATTGATATCAGAACAAGAAGTCGAGTGTCTACCAAATAAGTCCTCTATATCGTCGTGCAAATCCAGAATAGACCGTAGTTATAGACATGGGTATTTTGACCTATTTACCTATTTACCTATTGTGGTTTGCTATACTTTCCGCTTTACTAGCCCACGGAAGAAGTCGAAGCTGTTACTGTCACTCTGCAACTGCCACACACGTCCCGTCGGACGGTCATTCCACCCCAACTCCTCGGCGAGCAAAAGACCAAAATCACGGGTGATGCCCTGAATGCGAGCGCGAGCACCGCCCTCCTCTTCCAGCGTGACAATCTGGTGCATGTGTAGCCAGTCTTCGTAATACATAGCTTCAAAGCCTCGATCGAAGCCTGTGCGCAAGAAGCGGGTATACAAGGCTTCAAAGGTAGTCAGAATACGAGCCAAGAGCCTCTCGAGCGTGACGGGTGAAGCGGCAGCGGCACCCGGGGATGCGTAGCGTTCGGCGAGGGTGGTCAACGCGGTGGTCGGAGAAGCGTTGGTGGCATTGATGCCGATACCCACGACGGAGATGTACTCGTTTGACATGAAATGGGAGTTGATAAGAATGCCGCAGATCTTTGTGTACCGTTTCTGTTCGGGGTCATCTGGATCTAGTGCATCTGTAGACATTGGTCATTAGTAAAACCATCGATAGTAATATAAACAACTGGCACGTACAAATATCGTTCGGCCATTTTAGTTTGACCGGGATCTTCTCGTAGCCTTTGGCGTAGTTCTTGATCCCCTTGACTACTGCCATGGCTGATAGGTACTGAAGGAACACAACCGGTGCCGACTGCATCTTGTCCATTGGGTGTCGCACCACAGTTGAAAATATCAGAGAACCTGCTGGTGAGACCCAGACATTTGATCCACGCCCCCGTCCAGCAATTTGAGCGGTAGCCGTAGCCGTAAACCCTTGCGGCAACTGACGAAGAAGCTTCGTGTTCCTGCTGCTCGTTAGATCCGACCAATACCAGACTTATCGACCGAAATGCTTACTTTTCAAGGATTGTGTTCGTGCTAGTCACTACCTCTCCATATAAGAGATTGGAGCCAAATGTCGTGGCCTCTCCCTTGGACTCGGATTGGTATTGGCGGAGGTGGGAATAGAACGCATGGTGGTTGAAGTATGGAGTTAGTTTCGAAGATGGTATATCATCGTGGAACACAAGTCGCTTGATGATCGCCTGGTAATCAATTATACCCTCGCATGACTCCGAGGATCCTTCCGGGAGCGATTCTTCCAGTTCGCCAAGATTCCATGTCCCAGGGCGTTCAATGCGGAACGTATCGTGGTCGTCCTTGAGACACTCGCTCTGGCCCTCTTGAGTGAATGCAGCTCCAAGACCCGACAGGATATCCATAGGACCATCAGCATCGATTCCCGACATGTGTAAGGACGACAGTGAAGGCACTGCTGTCGTGTCCTGCGTGACCTCAAGTCCGAGTTTGGACAAACAAGCCTTCAAGAAGTCCGTCCGTTCCTTGTCATCGGCAGCGAGAGCCGCCACCATGTCCGCATATTCAGGCCCGCCCGCCTTCGGGTCCAGATTAACAGCCGCAAATCTAGTCCACAAGTCAGTGACTCAATCCTGACAATTGAAATACAAAACATACTCAGGATGAGGTCCGGTCAAGACTGCTGCGCCACTACCGACTTTGCAGTAGACGACAGCAGCCGCACCCTCCCCTGCATCGACATTCAGTTTTTCAGTATAGCTCGCCAGAACTTCTACACCTTTGTCTGCGAGCGACAGCGCATCGACAAAGACACCACCGCCATTGTAGTATGACCGGAAATTATTTAGCACAGTGCCAACGCTCAAAGCTTCCTTGGCAACTTCGAGTCCTGCAGCGCGTGCCCCCGCCTCACTATGATAAACGAAGCCCGGAAATGCCCCGCCCCGACAGATGCCCGGGTAGAACGCCAATTCGCGATCCCCCACTACCTCCATTGTCTTATCACCGACCTCGAACTCACACTTCTTGCATCCGTAGTAGCCACCAGCACATAGACCGAGGTACCGTCCGCCATTCTGGACAAACTGTGCGATGCGCCGGTTCCCCGCACCATTGAGTGTGCGACAGTATCCCATATCCGCGCCGCCTGGCATGACCAGCATGGCACACGTGGTCATCCAAGGCTCTTTAAGGAGCATATCACTCGTCACAGGGATAACGGCATAGTGGTGGGCGAGCAGTCGGCGGAGGGTGTAGAGGCAGTGACGGACTGAGTCAACGGTGGTCCCATTTCCTATCAAGAAGTCGTCGGTCAGCAAAGGGCTGCGCTGCCAGGCTGAATAGAGTGAGCGAACCGGAGTAAACTAGGACATTGAGCCTTTTGCCACTGAAATTGGCGTTGTTGCCCGTTGGCGTTGCCATTGTTGTCCCGTTGCAAAGGGAAATCCGCGCGATAAGAGATAGTTCTCCATCTTCCGCCGAGGCCAACCGCCCTTCTCCAACTTCCTAGGTTTCCTTGTTACCATATCTCAGCCATGTCGAACAACGTGGAGAAGACAACTATTGTCCCGGATGATGATGAGCCGGATGATTGGTGAGGCCTTTTTCGGTTTTCTAGTCTGCGTGATGCTAACTACAATGGCAGGGACAAGCGGATCTTCAGCACAGGCTGCCATAGTAAGTCATGCCCAATTCGAGTCACTAATACCATGCTAATACTTTATCAGCTGAACAGGATAAGATGAATGACTGTTACTACGCAAAGAGGGACTGGCGCGAATGCAAGAAAGAGGTGAGCTATGATATCCACCATTCTGAACATATATCATCCCATATGAAGCCATTGGAGGGTCATTTCTACAATAACCATCATACCAGTTCTTCAAATTCCAATGAATGGAACAAATAGCACACAACTTCAATTACCCAGCTCTTACTGACTCTGATCAACACAGATGGAAGCTTTCCGCGAGTGCTGGAAGCGCCAGGGCAACGACCAGCGAACACAGACCAAAGACGCATAATCTACTCTACTCATCTATAATATCATGTTAAAATAGTCTCTCCAATCAATCCCACTCAATATTTACCCGATTATTCCAACATGGACAGAACGAAGCTATAAAAGTCCATATCACGTGATCGAATATATTAACCTCGTCGCCAGACCTCCCTCCTGCCACTATCAACAACACAAGCCACGATGTCTGCTCCTCTGCGTATCCGGTCCCTGTGGGCAATTGAGACCCTCCAAAATGCGACACAGCTTTTGCGCTCCTCAAGAGCCCCCAATCTAACTGTCAGCCAGCTCTCCAGGCCCATGACCAAAAGAGGAATCAGCCACACCACCAAGAACCAGAACAACCAATCCGCGGTTAAACCCACACCAGCAAGCTCCACCTCAAAGCCTTCCACCTCAGCTTCAACGCCTACTCCAACAGGCGCTCCCGCATCCCGCGTCCCAGGCCCAACCCCGAACCGCGCAACAACCGAAAACATCTCCAAAACAGGCCTATCAGACAAGCCCCTCGAGCTCGAGAGCCCAGCCGAAGAGAGAATCGACTGGACGCGCTCCTTCCACGGCCTATCCGCCGAACCGTTCCCCAAAGAAGCGGCCGATATCCTGCTGGCGGAGACGGATCCAGACGAAGTCGAGATCAAACCCGATGGCATTCTGTACCTACCGGAGATCAAATACCGACGTATTCTCAACCGCGCATTCGGTCCTGGTGGGTGGGGTCTCGTGCCTCGGAGTGAGAGTATCATTACGCCCAAGACGGTGACGAGGGAGTATGCTCTTGTTTGCAATGGACGGTAAGCACATTTACATCCCCCCCTGTCTTGGTTCACAATCTTGCAATGTTGTCTACTAGTCTTGATCTCGATTTATCCCAGCTCGTATTATGAAACTGTAACTAGAACAATAAACCAGAATCTTCAGCTAACACACTTCTCACTCCAGCCTCGTCTCCGTCGCCCGCGGCGAACAGGACTACTTCTCCCCGGACGGCATCCCCACCGCTACAGAAGGCTGCCGGTCGAACGCGCTGGTGCGCTGCTGCAAGGATCTCGGCATTGCGAGTGAACTTTGGGACCCGCGCTGGATCCGCAAGTACAAGGCCAAGTACACGCGCGAGGTGTTTGTTGAGCATGTGGTTACTAAGAGGAAGACTAAAATCTGGACGCGGAAGGATGATCCCGTTGGATATCCGTGGAAGGAGAGTGGAAGTAAATAGGAGTAGGAGGGTTGGATGGCGTGACTAGCTGGGCTTTGGCTTTTACCTAGACTCAGTCAGACTTTGTATTATATCAATTTGTTTCGATAGGTGTTAGGTCATGGGAATATCATCTGTTTCTCTGCTCGATATTTCCATTGGGGTGTTACTGGTTTTCTCTGAAGTATTAATCTATACCACAGCTTTCGTTTGATATGAAGCATACATCACCTATCAGATGGTCTCAAGGTTGTCACCTATTCTTTTCTGTTCCCGTATCATTACGTAGTCTACTATCTCCGTTCAAAGTTAGCTCGAAAGGCTTCGATAGATACCGTAGCGTAGTCATGTAGTAGAAACCGCAGTAAAAGAGTCCTGGAAAAAACAAAAAAAAAAAAAAAAAAAAGGAAGTTCATTTGATTTTATTACCCCTAAATATCGGAAATAGCATAGCTTCATAGCCGCACACCGCGAAAGGAGGAAATTGTTATGCGGCTCAAAAACGCAGAGAAAAGGATCTATCGACATATCACACATAATATGAACACCCCAGGGAGAAGGAGGAAAAGTAGGTATCCAAGAATGGGCAATCAAGGAGGACCAGGGATACAACAAACGAGAAAACGATCAAGCCTCATACTCTCCATAAGGAGACTTATCCTTCTTCCTGAGTGGAGCAGTGTTGTACTGCGCAGCCTGCTGTGGGGACGTCGGCTGGGGCGGGGGGTACATAGTCGGCGGCGAGACGGGGTCATACCGGTCAGAGAGCTGGTAGTTACTGGCCGCCGTCACGACGGAGATGTTCGGGTTCGAAACCTCGCGGTCACGTCCCGGTGTGTTCTCAACGCTGTGGCTGCCGACTGGAACCTGACTGTACCCCGTGTCGTGGGAGTAGTAGCCATTGAAGGGGTTGGGGTCGGGGGAGCCCACCATATGGATGGTGCTCTGGTCTTGGTTATGGTTTGAGTGAGGACGCGGCTCGTAGCGGGCGCTGCCGCGGGAGCCTGGCTTGGGGGTCGCGAGGATGGGTACTTGGCTTGAGGATGGGGTCATGCCTGCAGGGACTGGGGAGAGAGGGGGGTTTCGGAGCGCGGGATGCACATCCTGCTCGTGGTAGGAGACGCGATCACCGACCTTGCGGTGGCCGGTTGACAGGCCGCGCTTGATGCCTTCGTTTCCGTTGTGCACGTTTAGCTGGTTGCCTTGGTTGGAGGCGTTGGTAGACGTGCGGTGGAGGGCGTTCTCTTCCCTATCGTAGTCGTCGCGGCCGGTATCGACAGTCAGGGAGCGAGCGTTGAGCAATTCGACGATGGCGGCTTCACGCTCAGCGTTGGTCTGGGTGGAGGCGCGGTGGGTGATTGTTCCTGAACGGGCCTGGTCGTATCCTGTCGACTGGGCTGTGTTCTCGTAGTTGAGGATCCCTCCGGCGGCAGCGGCGACGCCTGGGTCGGGCTTGGAGTCGGCTCCGCCGCCCTGGTTAGACTTGCGGCGACCTGCACCCGCACCGGCCCCGGCATCATCACCCTTGTCATCGCCATCTGCGGCGTCCGCATCCTCTTCCGCGGGAGGTTCAACACCTGGACCGCGAACCTGGATCTTGCGGACGGCTAGGACCAAAGCACACAGGAACTTGGATCGCCGGGCAGCACGAATAGTCTCATTAGACCAGTTAGACTTATGGCGGATATCAACGCGCAGCTGAAGTTTGTCCATATCACCAACGCCATCGAGTTCGATGTCAATATCCGGTTGGAAGTCACGACAATTATCCTTATCGCGAACGAAGTTCTCCATCTCCTGGCGCAGCAATTGAACCTCAGCAAAGCTAGTATCAAATGCTACAGGGATGACAAGCTGTTCATGCATAGCATTGGCGCGAGTGAAGTTGTCAACCCAGAGACTGTTCAGAATATTGTTAGGCACCTGCGTGATGCGGGAATCGGTAACACTGCGGAAGACAGTGAAAAGAAGCGAAATACGCTCAACGACGAAAGGCTTGTCGCTGACCTCAACACGGTCGCCGATATCGAAAGGATGCTTGACGAAGAGGAAAATGCAGGAACCGAGGACTTCTTGAGCGGTAACGGAGAAGACGAAACTGAGGGACAGCAGCGAGGTGGCGCCAGCTGCAATGACGGTACCAAATCCACTGGTGACGAAAGAAATGAAGACAAGGACAGCAACCAGCGCAGCGACACACATGAGCAGGTTGTCCAGCACACGGATAGCCTGGTCGACGTCGTGCATGCTGTGGTTCAGGGCCTTTCTCATGCGTCCAAACTCGGTGATGGTCAGGACCATCTCGTCCAGACTGATATCACCGTTGCCATCCCTGTCAAGAGCCATGAAGCACTCCTCGGCCTCAGCCTCGTGTTCAGCGCCCAGGACCTCAACGATGTCGTCCAAGTACAGAGATTCACGGCCCTCGACCACAAACGACATCCAGATACGACGGGCCAGCGCAGCAGCATGGCGCTTGCGCTCAAGGGCGTCGATGACCATGGTGTGTGTCGCAGTCGGGTTAAACACTTGCTTACCAGTAAGTTCCGATGCGACGTGCCCAAAAGCGGCAGTGACCTTGTCGCCAACACGGCCGACATTCTTGCCGACCTGACGGATCATGCGGAGAGGCATAGCGGCTGACCGTTTGCCACCATTGGTGCCAGCCTGAGCCAGGATGGAATCGAAAATGAGCGAGTCCTCCTCTTTGAATTCAGGGCAGTACACGGGGAACATATTGCGCGAAGCCTCGAAGAGGAGAGTGACCAAGTGCACATTGCGCTTGGAGACCTGAATCTTGGCATCGAACTGCTTGCGGTGGTAGCTGATGGAGATGAGCTGCACAAGAGCTTTCTCAACCAGGTAGATGAGGCTGCAGACGAGCAGCGCAAACAAGATATTCTTGACACTCTTCTCCCACGCCTTGGGAGCCGTGTCGCCAGATCCCTTCTTACCAGGATTCAACGTCATAACCGGCAGGAAGGTCACAAGGGAAATAACAACCCAGATGACAAGCGCAATGGGGGTCTCGAGGGCGCGCAGAATAAGCGCATACTTGCGGGTACCAGAGCTGACGATACCGCACAAGAACTGGAAGACATAAGGAATGTAACGGGCGAAGATCTTGGACGCCCACAGACTAAACCAGACGATCTCAATCCAAGTAAAGAACCAGTAAAGATGAACACCACCAATTGTGGCGTACCGCGCAACTGTAGCGCCCACGATGATCGGAATCGCGATCAAAATTGCAATAGGAAGAACATAAATCAGGTAACGAGTGATGAGAGAGTAATTCAGAACAGCTTGGTAGACACGGCCCATACGATTGATATTGCCATCCTCGGGCGACTCAGCAGGCTTTCCGGACAATTCATTAATATTGGTATCCGTGCGACGCCTGCCGCCAGGACCACGCTGATGGGGGCCAACGATAGGTTCTTTCTCTGTGGCCCCCTGGGGGCTGGTATTGGTGTTCCATTTGCGGGCACCCGTTTGACCACGGGAAGTCGTCTCCGTCAGAGGGATATCAATAGTCACATCGTTGGGATTCAACATCGCATTGCCGTGGTCTGGCATGTCGTGCAGCTGCTCGAATCGGTGAGCCGTCAGTCGCCTGGTGGAAAGGCTCGAACGTCCCATTGCAAGGAGCTCGAAGGGCAGACAGGACCTTTATTGTTTCAATGCAGATCCACCCCTAAATCAGTAGTTTCAATTGCGGAGGGCCTTCGTGTCTATTGTGGAGACGCGATAAAAACAGTCCCGTTATAGCACACCAATGGTTGGTAGCCCTGCCGTTTTTTCGCCTCCCCCTCGCCGGGTAAACTAAAAGCTTCCGCGGCCAACTTTTTTTTGCTTCACGATCGCCGCCAGGCTATGGGTGGTTATGATTGCCAAACCAGTGTGCGTGGACTTTGGTAGTCGATCTTCCAATTGTCAATGGTCAAGAAATAGGTGGAGATGTAGATCGGCGAATTGGGTGTGTTACTAGTGAGAGATCGACCCAAAGCCGTAAATGTACATATGTACAGCAAAAGAATGACCGAAGCCAAGAGAGTGTCAATTGCAAGAGAGGTGGAAGAAAGAAAGGAAGCAAAAGACTTGAAGAAAACGCGACTCCATGGACACATCCAACGGGCATGCCGTGTTTCAGCAGGACCCGTTGGGGGGGAACAGGGCAAAAATGTGAGACCGCCCTCTCCCCCCCCTGTGGAATCCTTCCAACCTCATCATTCGCTGTTTATCTCTTAGTCTGTGTCTTTATATTACCGATCGACTCTAGGTTGCTCCGTGCTGGAGACCCTCTTCTTCTCCATTTCGCCTTACGCTCCATTTCATATATTAATACACGTGATCCTCGAACGGGAGAACGCGAATTCCGACATGCAGGTCCACTACTACCCCACATCTTGACGTGTCTGATCATCCAATGAGCAGCTCGAATCATCGGGTGGCTTGGGATCGAAACACCTGGGCAGTCTACGGAGTATTCAGTTAGCTCCACAGGGAAGAAGAACAAATCGCCGATTCTAGATGCATCAGACACACGTAATAATATATTGGATTTATATTGGAGCGCAGGGGGTGAAACCCTGCTTTACGCCCGCGAGTCAACATGCATCTTCTCCAGCGCAGCAACAACCTGCTTCCTATCCCAACCACCCTGCAACCCCTGCACAACAATATCCTGCTCACTCTCCGGCGCCATACCACTCACACCCGGCGGCCTCCGATCCAAATTCGTAGGGAAAGGATAACCCTCCGCAACAGCCTGCACAAAAGCCCTGATCTCCCTCTGTTTCAACGAATGCGTCTCAGGATCAAGTTCCTGCCCAGCCAAAACACCCCCAGCAGCCCGGAACCGCTCAACCAGTAAATCCCAAGTGGCATCAACAAGCGGCACGGAATCAACCGTCTCCATAGGCTTCCCAAAGGCACTACTAATCTGCAGCAAATTGGCAACACGTCTGAAACCCCCATCCTCAGGATCCATCAGATTCGCGCCCGCGGCATGGAAAAGCGCCGGATTAAAAAACAGCCCATCCCCAAAGCTCAAGGGAAGCGCCACATATCTCTCCTGAAAGAAATCCCGGAACTCAGCCTTCCGCCAAGCAAGATACCCTGGCTTGTATGTCTGACTGAAAGGCAGGAACCGGGTTGGTCCGCTAACGACAGGCATATCGGTATGCGCGACGGCGCCCTGCAGCGTCAGGAACTGCGATGTCAACTGCGTCGTGGCCGGATACCGCTTGCAGGCTACTTCTTCCTGGAAGCCGAGGTGGTAGTCGCGGTGGGCTTCCTGTGCGGCGCCGCCCGGGTGCACGGCGTTGACTTGGGCTGTCACGCGGTAGGCGGGGCCTAGCCAGGACTCGCAGGCTGCTGCTAGCCATGGGTTTGAGTAGTAGTCGATGAAGGAGGATGGGTCTTGCAGGGCGTGTTTTGAGAAGGAGTTCCAGATGCGGTCGTTTGTGCCGCCTACGGCGAAATGGTCGCCTTTCTTGTTGTCTGATTGAGCGGCTTCGCGGGCGATGATCTCGTTGAAGGCGGTGTTTGTGGTGTTTAGGGTTGTTTCGTATTTTGCGGGGGCGTACATTGACCGTAGCACGTAGACGCCCGGGCCTGTGTGGAGGATGTGGTGCCATTCATCTCGGAGGCGGTTGATTAGATCTGATGTTAGGCCTGTGGATTCGAGGGCGGCAAGGTCGTAGATGGGGATGTTAGATTTGACTTCGTTAGCTAGTGGATAGGTTGCTGGGTCTGTGGTTTGCGAGCAGATGTCTTTGAACTCGGAAAGTTGGGGGGTGGAGGTGGAGTAGAGACGGGATGGAACTCGGTGGCCATTCATGATATATGTCGTACTTCTGTATGCAACATCAGGGGAAAGTATGCGTATATCCCAATTGACTCATTCGGTGAACAACTTAAATATTCTTTTTGCGGAAAACAATGTCCATCAGGTCCCCGCATTAAGGTCGGATATACGGAGTAGTGGACATCAAGTTGCGGCTCGGAAAAGGGTTCCCGTTGAGTACCTAGGTAACTAAGAAGTTTGAAAATAAGAATAGCAAAAGAGTTCTACAATATAGACCTAGATGGGTATCACAGCTATCAAGCAGTACAGGACAGGTCTACCGCTACCACTGAAGCACAAAAAAAGAAGCCAAACAAACAATTTGGTCATCCTCAGAAAGCAACAGGAGAACGC
>PKQL01000655.1:0-22528 GCA_002916455.1 Penicillium sp. CF05 | reverse complement strand
GAAATGGAAGAGAGAAAATACAGGATTATTTGATCGGATTGCGTCGCTCGAGACTTAAGGAACACAACAGTTTCCCTGGATAAGGACCATCATGCTACCGTGATGTAACTTCATATTGTTCTAGCATTATTGTGTCCAGCAATTCTGGTCATGCAGATACAGTAGGAAACAATAAAACATCATCCCCAGGCGCCCGAACCATTGTCAGAGCTATTTTGTTCACTCCTAGGAGCCATAGATTGTATGAGGGAATGAACATGACTTGGTAGTGTCAGATATATACATGAAGCATTAAGGATGAATGGAGATATGATCCGCGAGACCCACGTGGTGCATATGGGTTCCCCTGAACGCAAGGAAGCCATCTTTTTTTTTGCTTCCTCGCGCTACATCTTGCATCTAGAGTCAACCACCACCTTGAGACACTAACCATCCACCTTTATGTATATGAGAGACCCTCAGATCTAGGATCCACGCCCCCGTAAGAAACCCGGCGTAACTTCTGGGTTCTGGTAACCTCACCTCGAGAGACCAAAATCATGTTCCTGTTGACAGCTGTATATACTCCTGTAATCTTATACTGACTTTGAATCACCGAGCGCAAATAACCGAAAGTTGCGTAACAAATGTGTTCATATTGATCGCATCCAGGATGCCCATGACTATATAGCGGTAACTCGGTGGATGGAAGAAGCGGCTCACGAAGAGTCAATGTCAGGCATTATCTGTTGGGGTCCGTTGTTACAGACCTTGGCAAATGTGGTTGTTATTATTGAATTGCGCTAACAGTCCCCATTTCCTCATCCACCTGGGGCATCTTTCCACTAGTTTTGCTGGTCATAGCTGTTTGACTTGAAGAACCATTCATATCTGTAGCGACGACAGAAGTTTGGGGCATCCTTCCATCGGCATATGTATCTGTTTGGTTCCTTTCAATGATCTGCTGGGCGGAAGTGTAAGCTTGGAAAACCTCCTGTAAAAGAAGGGAAATTCCGCTATTGGAGACGTGGTTATTGCCATATCTCAACAAGGTTGCTCTTTCTTGAATCAAGTCCGAAACCCTGGCTATTTCGATCATATTTCTCCTCAGTCGCTCTGGGAGCCCTCTTCCTTTAAGCAGTGCCAACAATCCGGCAATAGAGGTGTTGAGAGCCCCGAGGATCGTGATTGCTAACATGTGTTCACCGCCTGACGGTCCCAATGCGGTAATAGCTGCACCAATTATTACTTGCGTAATTGCAATCAAGTTAAAAGCAAAGCTGATAAGCTGATATTGAATCCTCAGTTGTCGCTCCTTGCGATTCAACTTCTTTCGTAGGTCAGCCGTTGCAGCCTGATAAGTTGCATAGATCTGAGGTTCGTCATAAGAGCCTTGTGGGTTTGATTGATGAGATTCAGGCATGGCGTATCGCTGGGGCCCGAATATTGTTCTTTCAAGAGAGTTGTTTGAAGAGGGATAGGATTCTCTCGGCTTTATCGTTATGGAAATGCTTTAATGCCTTATTGACGTCACGTCTCCCTTCTTTTTTTTTCCCGGTGTGATTATAGACACTTTGTCAAGCTTCTTTCTGTACGCTGGTGCTTGAAGTCGTATCTTTCCTAGTTCTTACAAGTCTAGACTCGATTAGCCTTTACGGAGTTTTTGTGTGCCCTGGGGAAGCCTAGTGTCAATTTAGGGTAGCTTTAATGCGTGAGAAACGTAACTTTCTTTTTTATTTTTATTTTTACTTTTTTTTTCTAAGTGTGTGATTTCTTAGTACTGGTTCTGTGGGAACCACGGGTTATCTAAAGTCTCGGCCAGCCACCGCACCATATTCTCATCCGCTGCGGATGAAGCTCTTCCTGGCTCTGATTGGAGAATTAAGACACGCAGACAATTGACGGTTACCGTTTGCATCCACAAATTAGCATGAAGTTCATTCTTGTGTAACCCAAGGAACACGAGGCAATATGAATGAGCTTGTTGAAGCAATCTATGTTTCTCTTCAGGAATGGTGATTTATTCGCCGCTGGCCATCATGACTGAATCTATGCCCTCTTGTTTTGGCTCTATCAGATTTCATCCTGAAGTAATGATGGTGTGGTTGACTCCGTTTGTCGCGGTGGGATAATAGGGCATAGAATATATAAGGGTTCGTCCAGCGAGGCTGGGCCTAGACCTTAAGCTATACGTTTTCCAAGCGCCGTGTATCGCGAATGCCAGTTTATACAACCTAGAAAAACGAGATTGAGAGGAAGATGCCAGATGCCGATTGGTCTACCAACAAGAATATCAAATATCCAGGTGATTAAGTGTCGAATGCAGCCTAGACGGGTTATTTGATCACTGTTCTATTCAGAATATGATATCATCGTGCGTTTGATCTATGGACCTGGTATCCTTTTCGGGGTAAACCAACGCCTCGGGATATTCCAGGTTTTTATCAAAACTGATTCTCATTTCTCCTGTGCAAACTAAATGAAAGTTGTTACGAAACTTAGGTCGAGAACCACGTCGGACGCATCATCTTAGTGATCAAGAGACATTATCTGCGCGTATCATGAAATTTCTCGATAGTTAACCTATATATATTGTCGTAATCACCAAGCAGCTTTCTGCAAGTACAATAGAAATATTAACATTATTTATTGATCTCAATTCAACAATATGAATGCCACCAGTAACCTTCACATTGAGGCCTGTGAAGCGGACACCCATAACGTGGAATACTGTATGGATAATCACCAAGATTGGACTCGGCGCAGGCTGCGATTGGATGGCTGCATTGGGGGCAATGAAGGTATCTGATTCATTATATTACTTAATTTATTATGACTGACATTAAGGTAAAATAATTACAATAGGGTGGACAGGAGTTCACTGACCGTGCCGGAAACATTGGGTTCAATCCCGAAGGTGGTAGCCATGTCCCCGTCCTACGAGCTGAACTGAAGGACCACGCGAACAAATACCTGCAAGTTAATATGGCTGAAAGAATCAGGAATTGTGCACTTGATTGGCCAGAGTCGTGAAAATCCGTTGTCCGGACTTCTCAAAACGACAAGCAGCTGCAATTGCGTGGTACATGCCTCCAGCAATATTGTAACGATAGGGTTTACTAACGAAAAGGGATTTTAATACTCGTGCATGGCATGTGATCACTGAGGTGCTCTCATGAGTCAGACAAGGAATGGTCACCTGAAGGCTCTTGCCGTTATATGTACTCTCCTCGGAGGCTTCGATATTGAAGACGAGTTAAGATTGAGTCTGGTTTGTGAACCTTTGCGGTAATGGTCCACAAACAGATCTAGGTGTCTTGCGTCTCCTTTTTATGTCCTATTATCCTCGTCATTGGGGGTATTTTTGGAAAGGGCCGGCTGGTCGTCGTGAACGTCCCAATTCAGAAGCGGTGGCAGGTATATCAGGTAGAGGTTTTGATCGACCGTACTGGGAAGGAACCCTTTAAATTTTTGTTGAAGCTTTCGCTTAAATTCTTGAAATCGAGGAAACAACAGTTTTGCATGTCTCTGAAGAATGGCAGTTTTAAAGAAATTGTTAGATCTAGTAAGTATTGGTTGCATCCGGAGGGCCATTCGGAGCAGGTTAAAAAACTACAACCACCGTCAAACCTTTTAAACCATCCAGACAATTATGGCTATTGACCTGTCCGACTACTGAGGGGGGCAGGAAGCCGTATTTTCCTCTGCCGGTAAGTGCTTGAATTTGGCTGTTTATGAGCTGGAATAATATAGAAATTGTTTAGGCTACAGAGAGACTATCATGGGGAAAATCAGGAAGCAGAAACTGATCTATGAACTATGGAATGCAGGGTGCTTACATACCCTGCATGAACAAAGAGAAATGGCAAACTGGAGAGCCTCAGCCTGCACATGAAAGAAGGCATCCCATCTATGCCAACAGAAATAATACACATCATTTAATTCCTCGCCAACTATGCATGGACACAAGTGCTTTGCCCCCTGCATTGAGGGTTTTTCAGCTATAGACTGCGCTGTGAGATATGCCAAGAAGACCCCTCAAGGGTTAGAACGCATTGCTAGATGTATGGGAAGTTATGGCTTTCTTGACTCGCCACTTGACCTGACAGACCGGGCTATCTTCAATGGCTTTTTCGTGGATCTATACCGACAAGGAGACATTGCTTGCCATTTAGAGGACGGTTTGACTGACCCGAGATTACAATCTTATGGCCCCACTGTCCGAACTTTAATGAATCTTTCATGGTTTGGAAGGACGTTCGACTTGGATGATCAGCTGTTTTCTATTCGTTCCCAGTGCAGGTGTTTTCTTGAGACGGGTCGGGCTTGGCTGCGAGTGGGATTTCTCTCGCACACAAATATCGAAATTCCATCGTAGTGCTGTCCTTTGCAGCCCCTTAAAGTACTTTTTCATAATAACCCATTTTGTTTGCCACAGCTAGGCAGACCTGCCTCCCAATTTCTTATTGAGGAAACACTGCCCACTAGGTGCGCGATGAATGGATGATGAAGAACTCTGTAATTTTATCGGTTTATGAGGCCACAAACACGGCGGACCAGCTAAACATCCCTCTTCCCTTCATCAGTTTCTAGTATCAAGCCCACTCAACAGCCCACTGTCTTCTTTCAGTGCAGTATTCAACAGGAAATAATTTGAAGCATGCTACAATGCTTACTCCTCTTAGTGGAAACCGATGGGAAGAATCTCGTCCCCGAGCTGGCTGTGGTAAACCATGATGGTCACATCCGCGCACATTGAAATAGACAGTGAGATTATTATATAGAGCTCGCGTAATACCCATTATGTTATGGTTATGAACACACTGGAAGATAGCTATGAGTGACTGATGTTTCAGAAATAGAAATCATGGTACCATGGCATCCCTTACACGAGTGGGCAGCTTAAAACCTGAAATGCGTTCCGCAGTGATTGCCTTCCCTTCCAAATTGAGAACTTACACCAGCTCTCTGTAGCTGCATGAACACGTCTTCCAATTCCAGTTGTTGCAGCGAGGGTCATGGTTCCCGCACCACTTACCCTCGCACTTGCATGTGTGGGGGTTCCAGCGGTCTTGACAGCGATGGTTGCGCGGACATTGGTTGTGATTACACTTGCAGTGCCCCCAATTCCAGTCCTTGCAGCCAGGGTCATGGTTCTCGCACCACTTACCCTCGCACTTGCATGTGTGGGGGTTCCAGCGGTCTTGGCAGCGATGGTTTCTTGGGCAATGACCGCCATTATTACCTCCGCCTGACATGCAGTTGCTCGGGTTGTTCATTTCCTGATTTGGGGTATTGTCTCTGAGAAAGCTCTCAAAAACGTAGTTGCTGTCATGACATGTACAGCTGATAGAGTCCCAGTTTTTGCAACCGGGGTCTGTCCAATCGCATTCTCCATTTGTAGAAACTAACAGTATATTATAATGAGTTCTGTCAATAAGCCCCATATAGACTTACCTTCAAGGCCCTCATCCCCATCGGCTTTCACTGCAGGTGATGTAGCAACTAGGCCGAGGAAGACCACAATTACCGTGGCACATTTCACCCTCATGTTGATAGTCAGGATATTTGCTTTCCAGGATCGAACTGACGGGAGTACTATTAATTGTCTTCCTATATATGCCTACACTATGTGATATATAGAAGACTATTATATCATGATGATCCCATGATATGGTCTAGAAGCTTTAGACACAGCCTGTCTTCGTCTGACACCAACTTGAGATATTACCCGGTGATGTAATAGGTGGTTCTAAAAGCGAAGCGAAGTCTAGGCTCAATGGGCCTTGATGCCTAAAACCCTAAGGTTGCCCATCAAAAAGCCTGGATTCTAAACGGTACACATCTGCAGTCAATGTCAACGTATTTGGTAAACGAGCAGGCAATTATTTCCAGCATTGCATATTTCAGCAAGGCAACTATTCCAATTAGGATTACAAGCAGATCATGATAGCATATAGCATACTCACACTATTTTTAAGCGGTTGTGACAAGGTGATATAAATTACGCTGCAATTATACATGTCTTCCAGCTTGTTGTACGTTGTATACCATCTTTTCGCATCAATTACTGTCTGAACCCTCTATGATCCACATTTAAAATCAAGTGATCAAAGTGATCCTGGCCTAGATCTACCCACGCCTGCTTTATTAATTCCGGGGAGTATCCAAAATTCTGGTAGTTCAGGCTCCGGCAAGTCGAGATATAACCGCGCAGTGTAGCCGTTCCGCGCGGCAGGTTTATCGCGCTGGATTTGAACAATTCAGGATGTTCCACCACTATAAATGTACTTTCTGTATGTAATAATATTGGCGGTAACATGTTACATCATGTTAAAACAGCTTAGACTAATATGCATATATAGCGAATAAGATCAAGCGGAATCAGTTCAGAATGACAGTCTGTCAAGGCAGATACTCCACCTTATATTGACCCGGTATCCGCCAACCCCCTTCAGTTAGTTCTCCCGGCGCCGGCCCATATTGACACCACGGTAAGATGGAACTTGTATAGTAGTCTTTTGCTACGTAATGTTACACGATATGCTCGTGGACACCCGGTCTCCGCTCACAGCTGAAGCTTTAAACCTTAACCTTTACTGTACCGTACGAGCCGCATATTACGATAATTCTCAAGTTAATGCGGCCCGTATTTGACCTGCGTTATAGCCTTGGCGATGGGTCCAGGAAATTATCAAGTCTTTGGTCAAGCCGATTTCGAGGATGACGGTAGAAAAGGCCACCGAATAGTCTAGGTCCAACAGGACTTGGATAAGAGTAAGCTTAAATACGAGATTTTTGCTTTGTGCGGCAAGAAAAAATTATTTACCCACTGCAGGTCACAGCTGATGCACCATTAACGAAAATATATGCTCTATGGCTGGAGCCTCGCAAGGAGATCGCTGGCGTCTCGGTGGCTGAACGGATCAAGGATGAAGCTCGGATACAACCCGTAAATTACATGAAATGTACGTGCCACCACTTTGATGCAGATCACCCGGATCATAAGCATAATCTTTGCGCTCGCTGTTTTTCTTGGTTTCTGCCTGATAATAATTTTTGAAACTTGATCTGCTTTGAATTAAGAGAGTTCAATTTTCAACATAAAGCAAAGCTATTATGGACGTAACAAAGTATTTATCGCTGGGCAAGGGAGTTTAGTCTACAGGTTTGGATGCTGAGACGGTATTCTAGTGATGCCCTATCGGCTGCTAAAGCAATAGACGACGCTGCAGGGCCGGTTGACGTTTTCTAGGTATGAATTCTCTCTGGGTATATAATAACTCCAGCCTCGTGTCGAGTTCATACCAATTGGTTATGTGAAAACCAGACCGTGAAAATCAAACTAAGTGTTTGGTGTTTGATTTTCAAGCACGAGGTTGCGGGATCGAATGACCTGTCCGTACAGCAATTGTATTGGCCAATCAGCACGCATAAAAACACTCTTCTGGCTAGGACGGCCGGCTCTATGTTGAAGCTAGATTACAGCTAGGCGATTGTACTCGGGAAGCGTCGGAGCCTAGAGAATTCAACGAACACCTCCGTGTATTTATTGAGGACCACGGATGACCAATTTATCCGTGGCTTTGATTTGCTCTATCTTGAGCTCTGTTTTCGTGTATTTGACCAACAATAGGGCACAAAGTATTCATATAATAAACCCTCTGGTATAGGCGATGCGATTGATTGGTTTTCACGAATAAGGCAGCTTACGGGAAAAGATCTATTCGGAGGCTCCAATTGCAAAGCCACATATATAAATCATAAACAATTTTCTCCCTGCTAAAATTGGGTTTATTTATACGAGGGATCAAGGGCCGGTTCTCGAATTGGGATCGTGGTATATCATGTCGATGATAAAGGGTCCAAACCCGCATACTCCGAGTGCCCAGCATTCAGAACCATATGGCAAAACTAGAGAACATTTTATCTGTCCGATTTTTGCGCATTGGGCGATTGTTTGTAACTGCCTAGGTCACCAATGCGTCATGGGTCTGATCTCCACCTGGGGAGGGCGAATAGCTACATCGTAACATAGGTAGACCAAGAGTCTGGACTGGTGTTCAGCATTGCGTGTGAGACTTTCATCTCAAAGCTCTTCTGTGTCATGAGTCTAAACTACACAGGGTCAGAATAACGTCATATTCATGTCACATGCCTGCGCTGAGCTCCGGCTATAAGTATCTACATCTGCCCCTACCTCAGCTTAATATTTTCATTTAGCTCACCTCTACATTCTAAGAAACGACGGTTAAATAATATTCTTCTACAAATTGATTTTGTTGAATAATTCCTTTTGTGGTATCTTCCTCGATATGCCGCTTCGTAGTTACGGTGTCTGGAAAGCAAAGCCTGTATCCTACGTCGTTGAATATAAAGCCGATGACGACAAAAGCCCGCATTTATCACTATACTTCAGTGATAAAGGAGAATTGAATCACGATTTTGGCTACAATTTTCGCCGGGCCGGCCGAGGTAACAAAGAGATTGCTGGGCTCTTCAGAGCGGCAATCAACATTAAGTCTGGTGACAAGAATGAATCGCGACTTATCTACTGGGTGGACTACGACTTCAAAAGCCACCCTATAGTTAACAGTCTCACAGGCCTATCCTCAGGGTTTTATCCCCTCGAAGAAATGGGGCCAACCCCTGCTGGTGTGAGACTAGACTACATCCGGGGCAATTTATTCAATGTTAACACCGGTCGAATCCTACCCCATGACGAACCAGGTTCGAACAATGATATGATTGATGTTCTGGAACCTGAAGTCAAACAGGCCATTGACCATCAGGCCGATATTTACGTTTTCGGAGAACCGTTCAGCGATCGAAAAGGTATTCACAATGTGCATATGAATCAAGGCAATGTTAAGCGATTTGCACCTGATGATGGTGTGTTCCAAGATGGTGGCCTTTTGATCAACTACCCACAATCTGGTCGATGGGTTGGGGTCTTTCTCGGATTCGCATCACAAGCTGTGCACACCGATGATAAGACAGGTCATGCCATATCATCAGAGACCTGGGGCGACTATATAGGGACAAAGAAGAGAGATAGCGAGCTTACAGAGGACTCTGTGACAATTGATGAGGCGTTGATCAACCCTGAGTCAGATGGTCCCCGAGCCAGACGCAGGTCGATTACTCTCACAAATCCAAAAGACCACACGATGTCCCTGTCTTCTTGGAAAATCAAAAATTCAGCTGGTGAGTTCCAAGCACTGCCGCGTGATGCAGCTTTGGGTGCCAAGTCAACGCAAGCGTTCGATATCCCGGATGTTCATCTCTCGAACCTTGGCGATACCATCACACTGTTGAATGAAAAAGGACTGAAAGTTGACGGGGTGAGCTATGGCTCTCGACAAGGTGTTGGAAGGCAACCGGTTGCTTTTGCTCATTGAGATGGACATTGTAAAAACTGGTTTGCTGCCCCTTTTGGTGTTCTCAAAATGCTACTATTTTCTAATCGAAACAAACATTGTACAACCTAGAAAAATGCTGTGATTGGACTTGTATGCCTCAAGTATGTCCCTTTTTTTTTTTTATATATATATCCGTGTGAATATCAATAACATGCTGCTATAGTGCCTTCTGATAGGGTTCCTCAGTAAACATCATTTAAGAATCAAGCAAACTATAGAAGAACAAACAGCCCAGGGGGATAACATCAAGGAACCCCCACTAGCTTTGATCGAAATGGTTCATAGCATTAGGTCTAGAGGGCTTGGCGACACTTCCAAGGTCATACATGTCTTTTTGAGCATGTCGCTCAACTGAACTCTTTGAAACCCTGTTTTTTCCAATGTATTTTAGCTTGTCCCCGGGCGGAAATGAATATAGAGCGGCTATTTACCTTGAATATTCATAGAAAGGCAATACAGATACGATGGGTGATCAGTAGTGAAAACGACGTATGTATTATGGTGGACAAAGAGGAGAAGGAGAGAGAGAGAGAGAGAGAGAGAGAGAGAGAAAGCAAACTATAGGGTTCTATGTACACATGTGATGCCTGAGGCATTAAGTATCAGTAATAAGCAAATTAGCTGCTAACCTTGGAAGTTTTGTAAGGGGATTTGGGCTCTGGACCAAACTCTCTGCCGAGGATACTCTTCCCGGTAAATAGAACCAAGCATTTACCAAAAAGACCACTTATGATAACCGAACGGTTGTCATACCAGAGTTTCCACTATACCCGCATTGGACCAAGATGCGACCGAGATGATCCACTTTATGGATTGTATGGATTATCCACTACAAGTTTCTTCTTAACTCTAGTCTAAAACACCTTAATACCATCGATAGAGCTATCTAATATCTCTATTAAACTCGCTACTATACAATTAAGTACGGAGTTCGGATAAAAGATAAGAATTATAGCCTATAGCTAGTAGCTAAATCTATATTATTTATAAGCGATACCTTATTTAGAGATAATAGAGACCGTAAAAGCTTAGAGGGCTATATATATAAGCTATATAGTGGCACCGAGTCCTCGAGTCCTTAGGATTCAAGCCTTCTTATCCTATATTAATTATATACGATAACTAATAGACCGTTAATCTATTAATAAAAGAAGGCGCTACCATATAAATATGTGACTTTTTCACTATGCATTTTGCTAATTAATAATGTCCGACCAGATTGTCAAAACCGGACCATTATGTATTTTTTTTAGTTAGAGAATCTTACCACTGTGAATTTACCAGTACGCTCGCCATACATCTAATTTCCATCAGCATTTTATCTACCTACCGATACATTTTTGTCGGAACGGTCACGTGACAGCCCGGTCCTAGGGCTTCTAGTAGTTAACTAGATTAGCTTCCTCTCTCTTCCTCTTTCTCTCTAGAGTCTAATACACAGTTTCCCTTATATTATATTTATTCCTACCTCGCCTTCTACTTCACTAATAGGTTATAAGGCCCTTACTCGAGGACTCGGAGCACCTAAAGTAACAGCTTTTCTAACGAATCAGAAGGAACTGGCAGAAAGCTCACCGCCTTACCGAAAGAGAAGTCTCTTTACCCCGCCAAGACTTTTTCCTTTTCCATCCCATCTCAGTACTTAGAATTTTAGTTGAAATGCGCTCTTTTTCTTGAAGACCTGGCTGGTAACAAGACCTACGGGTCGCTTGTCGTGGTTTTCTCTTATATTTACATAACGACGGGCTGCAGCCCTTCCAAAATCCACAATAACTTTCAAAGAAACAGTGGTCATATTAGGACACTCTCACGAAATTTACGATTGAGAGATCAAAGATATGAGTCAGATGGAAGTAAGCGAATAGTTTCAATGCTTCATACACATATTCTATGAGGCTGAGGGGGCGGGGGCTGGCACATCCGCTTTGATCATTGATGGCCCCCAGTTTCCTTTGGATGTTATACCGCATAATATAACATATTAAAATACTGACAAAAAGTGCCAGTTGATACCCATCTAGTAACTTGGACAGAGAAATTGCGGCTAAATAATTATCAGCCTTAGGGCGCCACATTCAAGCTTACTAGTCTCCTTTGATGGATGCCTATTCCCTCCCTCAATTCGAGCTGAAACCCCCACCCTTTATATCTTTAACCCAACTTTCCATCCCAACCGTCTAAGCAATGGAATATCCCCCAACATCTCCTCGCTCGTTTGCCACCTCTTATGTTTCTAACCCTCGCTTTCATCGCTCCTTCACGGTCGAGCCAACTCCTACCCATGGCCCTCTCAATGTGACTTACGCTGACTACGGCCGCGAGGCCGATGAGAACGAAACTACTCCGACACTACTCTTAATGCCGGGCATGTTTTCATCCCGGTATATCGGAATCTGTCTGCACACGATTGCCGAGAAATGGGGCGTGCGCGTTCTGGTTGTTGATCGGTAAGTGAACCTAGGCTTAGTACAACGTGAAATAAGCTCATATCGTATATAGTCCTGGGATGGGGAATTCCACCGATGTGCCGTTGGCACAGCGAGTTTCTACCTGGATCGAGACCGTCCCACGGCTTTTGGCACATTTAGACATCCAGCATGTTTCGCTGGCGTCGCATAGTGCTGGCACAATTTATCTCTTTAATACCCTATATTACTGTCGGGATATCCTGTACCCCGAGAAACCGATGGTCAGCCTTCTCGGTATGTTGCATTTCCACTCTGCTCCTTCTATATTGGATGGACGTATTGCAACGTCAAGCTCGAGATCTGACCATATGATAGCGCCGTGGGTCGACCCCGCCAAATCAGGCATTACATCTATGAAAATGGCCCAATATATCCCTACTCCAGCCTTCAAGCTCTGGAATCGTATCCCACGTCTCTTTCTCGCCAATGATGGCTCTGCAACAGCGACGAGTGGAGTGATGATTGCTAAGCTCTCTGCCTCCTTCCCCTCAAAGAGTGGTGATGACCAGACAAAGAATCGTCTCTACATTGCCCAAAACTACGGATTAGATTTAGACCAACAGAAGGAGATAGACTCTTTGATGATGCAGGGGATGTTCAAGGAGAACACAGTTGGCTCTAATAGCGAGGCGATGCAGTGTCTGCGGAAGGAACCTGACACGTGGGGCAAATGTGAAGACTATGAGATCTTTGTGCGTGAGTTGGTTGAGCTCGAAAGAGGGAGAGGTGGAGTGCCATTGAAAGTCCAGGTATTCTTTGCTGAGTCTGATAGTATGATTGGCAAGAAGGGTCAAGATTATGTTGAGGCATGCTGGCATCAAATGGATGATGGGAACTTGGGTACAATTGAATTTGATTCGAGGGTGGTATCTGGCACTGACCATGATAGCTTGGTCCCGTCTGCGGAAGTGTGGGAAAGCATTTTTAAGAAAATGCAAAGAGCGGAAGACGATAGCTCCATGTTTTGAAGTAGCATTTACTTTGTTGAAATGGTCCGATTTCTCTATTTCTGCCTGGTTTAGAAGGCTTGCGCTCTAGCAGAATGAGCGCTTGTTTGATTTATGCTGCCTCTATAAAAAGACCTACTTTTGCTAGATTGAATAACAGTTTCTTCCTTTTCCATCTCCCCAGTGCATGGTAGGCTATAAAGATCCAACAATAATTATTTCTTCTTCTTCTTCTTCTTCTTCTTCTTCTTCTTCTTCTTCTTCTTCTTCTTCTTCTTCTTCTTCTTCTTCTTCTTCTTCTTCTTCTTCTTCTTCTTCTTCTTCTTCTTCTTCTTCTTCTTCTTCTTCTTCTTCTTCTTCTTCTTCTTCTTCTCCCCCCCCTCTTCCCCCTCTCTCACCCTCTCTTGGTAGCTCTGTGTACCTATATATATACGGTACATAATATATGAAAGAGTGTGTTAGAGGTCAACATTCCAGGAACAAGCACACAAAGCCATTGGCAAGAACAAGATGGTTCGATAGCCCAGAGCCAGCTGGATGACATGGCATGGGTTTGCTGTTGGATACGAGGGTGAAAACGGACCGCATTTATACTCGCAAAACCAAGATATCTGTCTTTTTTTGCACCACAGTTGTACGACCGGATCCGAGCATCTCTATGGACTGGCCATTTTGCATTATCTTTACCACCTGCCTTGAGGCCGCAGCTAGGCCAATTTCTGTCGATACAATAACTGCCCAAAAGATGTGAGCTTCTTTAAGATTCATTCGAGACTTTTCCAAGATTTCTTTCATTTCTTTGCCAAAGGTACTACTGAAAAAGCAATACTAATCCGTCTCCAGTCACCTGCAACATCGGCGGACAAATCATATACGATCTCGATCTCTTGGCCTCAATCTACACAAGGCGTGAAACTGTGTCATCTTGACTACGCCTAATATTAACTAGAGCTACGAAGCATGGGCCGTTAGTTGATGCCTTAGGGTAGGTCCTGAGGAGAACCATTAGAAGTGTAGGTACCTGAGGCATCACATATAGATAAAACCCACATAGTTTGCTCTCTCTCTCTCTCTCTCTCTTTCTCCTCCTCGTCCACCTGAATACATACATTGCTTTCTCTATTGATATCACACTATATCTGTATTCCATGAAGAAGCAAGACACTAATCTCATCCCACAGATAACATCTAAATTTGATCCAAAGGTTTCTCATGTTTTACAGAGAGGATACATTTGATTGATACCGCAATGACAAGCAGGCCTACAAGGCACAGTCATTGATTCTGAAACTTGTTTGAAGGCTTTATATTGAATCTTCTAAAACGGCCACCAAAACCGCCGGAATAGCAAAGATCGCCGCCAGTCACGCAGACGTAGTGGACCAGGCCAGAATTGGTAGAATATCTGAAAGAACAAAAGAAGATAAACCAAGGTACAGCCGTAGAGAGATCGCGTCAAACAGTGCAGAAAGAGTTGCAGAAACTCGGACCTGCTTCAGTGTTCGACCATCTCCTCGCAAAGAGCGGGTGGTATGACCCGCTGATTATGACGACTCCGGAGAAAGGAACTTCTGCTCTTATTTCCATTTCCCAGCATCTTCCGTCCCCTGGGCGACTCGTTTTGCCCCGTTCTCAAGACCTGAGCCTACATTACCGAGCGCATTCCCAATCGGCTCGCCAGCGCTCCCCGTCGCGCTTGTGATGGTATCGCCGACACCTCGCCCGGCAGTTCCTGCTACTCCACCCACTGTGCGGGTGACACCGCCGATTGTGTTTCCAAGTGTGGAGGTGACGAATTTGGCAGCTCCGGTGGCGCCTTTGTCTTGATTGGATTCGTTGGGCATGATGGGTTTGGATTTTGTGGTAGGTTTCAGTGGATTTGAAGGAAATCGAAGTTTCGGAACGTAAGGGGATAGAATATAGTTACCTAGGTATAGGTAAATATTGATGAAATAAAAGACACAGGTGGCAGATCGGCATTCCAAGGTTATATTGGAGCGTGCGCCCTATGACATCATTGGCACAGTGGCACGTATCCAGGCAATATAGTTCGGTTGCTAACTTACAGGTTTGAAAAGAAGAGAATGCCATCCAGCTTCATTTCTTAAAAAGGGGCTTCTATCTCTTCCACTACCCTGAATCCATGAGTATACGCACGCGAATGCAGATTAACCCTACTCCAGAAGATCGCCAGTAACCAGAAGCTTGAAGGAGTGACAGTAAAGAAAAGTTTCTTTCACATAAGATGGTGTATCGAGAAAGTGCTCCGAACATCCGTTCCTCGTCAGCGCAATCACAGGCTTTCATACTTCTACCAGGAATTTGAGCTTGTGTTGGCTTCACCCCGTATATGGGCTCTCATAAAAAAAAAAAAAAAAAAAAAAATGTCACCCGTTACAGGCGCGCAGGTATTTTGGCAGTCACCTATTGCAGGTGCGCACATCCCCTAGGCAGTCACCTATTGTAGGTGCGCACATCCTTTTGAAAATAAACTGTCGCCTGTTATGGGCGCGCAGGTATTCTGAAGATCCCCCATTACAGGTGCTCAAGTCTTCATGTCACAAGGGCACATATCCCTTCTTTCTTCTTCCCAAGTCCAGCGGATGGCACTGGTTCTGTTGTGAATTAGCAGAAGATAATTATCGCCAAGTCGTCCATATGAGCTGGATGAGCCATGTTCCACGGGCCGTACCTAGGCATGATTGCATCCTCAGCAATGGCCCACAGGATTTCGAGGGCTCATTCGATGTGTTCTCGATTTTCAGGTACACGAGATACCGATCATCGTAGTAGGCAATTGTCAGGAAAATCTCGTGATTATCCTGCGAGACAAGGAGCTCTATCAAGACCGGTCAGAATATGGCTCCTGGCAGTGCCATCTCATCAAACTCACCGAGGGTGGCACTTTCGGTCTTTGTCGTCGTGCATGATCGGTGCAATCATCTCGCTTGTCTCTTGCCATGAAACATCCAGACGTTTATCTGGATCTCTTCTGCAGACTGGAAACGGTCAGTTTCGAAGCCGGATGGAGATTTGGTAGGGTGTGGAGAGAGGGGTTTTGGAGTTGCAACTTCTCTGTGCTAGCGTCCCATTCCTGATCGTCTTCGGGCACGTTGAGTTTGGAAGGGATGGGAGTTTTGGAGGCCTCAGGGAGGTTTGGAGACAGTCAACATGTAAAATTAGATAGTTCTTTGCTCGAGAGGTTTTTGGGAATGCGATGTAAGAGTAGGAATATTCCAAGGTTGGTGAGGAAATGTGAGACTTTACCCAAATGTCCTACCCTGGAAGGTCCCACATTACATGGCAGGTGCGTTCCTACATGTGACGTGCAAGGAGACCTCGGGAATTCCGATATGCCTTGTGATGCCTTTTGGTAGTCTTTTTCAAGTCGCTTTAATTTAAATGTCTTTTTTATAGTTCGCCCTTGACGTTGGAACTTCCAATCCAAGGGGTCTCATCAAAGGCCATAAGGGATTTGATTACTTTGTTCTATGCAGATAATGGAAGTGAAGACAGAACAGTAGTAGCTGTAAACATTGGAAGAAGATATAGATAACTCCGACCTGCCAATGACCTAACAGATTGTGTACAGAAGTGTTCCAAACGAGCCGGAAAGGCAACCGGAAGTTCTCGTGAATTCACAAAGGTGCCGCAGCCCGTCGTTATGTAAAGATGAAAAAGCACGAGCGAGCCGTGGGTCTGGCCATTCTTACTCCCCCATAGCGGCAGTGCCAGCATCTTCATTACGATCGCCTAACTAACGATTAGCAAGTCACATAGTAACGAAAGGCACTTGAAAAGGTAACCCACCATCACGAAGAAATCACTGGTTGGATCACTCCTTTTTCAAGATCGCTCGCTCCGGAATCGTCGGTTGCGAGTGCACGTCCCGAGCATTCACTAACCTTCGCCTAAAACGGCACTTCCCTCACAGTGATTGGACGCGAGAGCAACTGTGTCTCGTTCTGCGAATTCAGAGGCCAGGTGCCAGGGTCTGGGCAGGGTGCAACTTTGTCAAGTATAACGAACAGAATGGCTTTGATGATGCAGCGCGTAGCTGCTTCGTTCTGGGTCGAGAGAAGTAGGTACCTGTTGCTAATCTCAGTTATTTGCCCTACCAGGTATTAGTTCTAGCTAGATAAGAGCATCGAACCAATTGGAGAAAAATGGCTAGGAGAATGACTTACGAGAAGCTTTAGGGAGCTCCACCGTCTCAAGTGGCACTGGGGGCCACGGCTGGTTTTGGAGGGGTTCTTCATCTTGTGCTTTCAGTCCGAGCCCAGTATAATGTCGAACCGTGTTGCCTCCGCAATTGCGAGCGTTTGGATGGGCCCAGCATTGTCAAGTGATTTTCTGACGATAGCGACTTGCGCTACTTACGTCCTGACTAGTGTAAACGGATGTTCGTCGGACAAGCACTTGGAAAAGGTGTTGCCGTCTAACGTGAGCAGCCTTGGTAACTCGTCCTGCAGCATCGATGGAAAGTAGTGTGCGATTATGAAATTCAGTAGGTAAGTCGTTTGACGCTTCATCGGACTCGCTATCAGAGCTAGTGTCTGTCTGGATCACTTTTGGCTGGGCGAGCGCCACATGCACATGTGCTGAGGGAGGGAAGGAGAAAACCAATGAAAAGGAATAGATAGTGAAGTGGGAGTGAATAGACGTATGAAAGAAGAGCTTGTTGACTGAAAATGTTTGCTGTTTTTGCAGGAAAGAACATGTCACGTTCTTGCGCTTGACTTGTCTTCATAAACTTAAGAATCCATTCCTCTTCTCTGTTTCTTTTCCACTCCAATCTCCCCTCTTATGACTGAATTGCAGCCCCCAAGGTAAGTGCAGATTCTCTACCTCTTCAATACAACGAGATTCACACCTTGATGCTCCCTACGCTTAGCACGCATTCATACACGCCTAGGACACATACTGACATATGATGCAGACTTGCTGTACGCAGTGCCGCCAAAGCAGCCACAGCGTCGAAAACTGCCACTAGCTGGCACGCATGGCGGTTGTAATCCACCATACCACGGCGGCGCCTCCTGTAAGATCATGCCTTAGTATCCTTCAAAAGGACTATATTGACTTGGAGGGTCACTAGCATAGAAGAACAAACGGAAGGCCCACGGGACCAGCAAGGGAAACGGTATGCCCCGTTGTTTCGTTGAATCAGACCATCATTCCATGATACAAACGCTCCCTCCCTTGCTGTTACCTCGTGCTTGTTGTCGCCACCAGTGTTTGGGACAGACGGCTAATTCCTATTATTAGGCAAGTCGGCCAAGAAGAATGATAGGTATGATATCCTGAGCAATTCTCTAGTGTGAGCCGCCAAAATGCTGACCCACATCGTCTGCTTAGCGGCTTCCAAAGAGAAAGATCTCCGAAACGAGGCAGAGGAAGAGGCTTCGACCTATGGCGGAGAGGGTGAGTCATTCTTTATGCAGAATATCGAGTCAGTTTCACGCCTATATGAACGGATATTGATCAATATTAACAGGCCCAGCCTCGGCCCTTGCTCCCGCCCAAGCCCTGCTACCGCTGTCGCTCCCAGAACCTGGGCAGCAAAAAGATCGAATCGACCTCGAAAAATCCCATGATCTACCGAGGCGAAATATCTTTGCCGACAGCGCTTCGAAGGAGACCCGGTACAGCCAGAAGAGTATTGTTCGGAAGCACTACCAGAAGGATCATGATATCCAAAGTGACAATCCAGCCCACAGTGGGCCGGGGGTCGAACCTTTGGGCCCAAAGCCCACAATTGCATAAAAAGCTAGTCTTGGCGTTCATAAACCCACTGAGTCATTAAAATAAATGACTGTTTTTTACAACTGTTCTGGTTTGTCTATTGAATATTGCTACATTTTCACTAGAATAAGTTGAAAATTTATGAAAATACTCTGAATATAAGGCTGGTAGGCTTTACATTCTATTAATGACTAATAAAAATCGATATTTATTATCTTATAGTGGTKWKAYSTKAATTCGAGCATTTTTTGACTATAGACTGCTAGAAATATATATTTGTGGTAGAGGGTTTTTTTTGTCTTACTCGTATATTTAGGATAGCCATTTATTAGATATCAAAATATTTTGRTTCGATTCAAATATTTTGTGTACTAATAGTTACATTTTCTATCGAGTTAGTAAAACGCATATAAATAATCGTAATTTATTTTGCTATATCAGTAGGTTATACGTCCATTTTGGGTGGCTTTATACAAGCATGGGCACTTGGGCAATGCCCATCATGGGCGTGCCCATGGACGGACGATGTCGCAGTCTAATTCGTACACTTAATAATAGTTACCCATTCTCGATTTCTAGGCTATAAAAGTGCTCGCCGACCGTAGTATTCACTCCTCGTTATAACCTTCGCGGTTGCCGTTAACCCTATCGCGAAACCAGTCTTATTAAAGTTATAAATATCATTAGGGTCGATCCTAAATTAAAGGATAGTTTTTTAAACAAGATCAAACCACTCCCTAATAACCTTCGGGTCTTCGCATTTCGCACGCTCGTAGTTATACCGTTTCGAAAACCGAGAGGATAGGAGAGGACGTCTTTTTATATAGTTCGTCACCTAGTTTTCGCCGACCGAAACAACCGGGGTAGTTCCGCGCTTGTCGAGAAGAAGATTCGCCATTTCTCGTACTATAGAAGGCCGGGGGGGCCCTCCGCGTCGATCCATAGAGAGAATCCATTTTTCAAGAGATTCCTCCTCAGTTTTAGTTAATTTATGATTGTTGGCGCGAGAATCGGATCGATTTTGGAGGCCGGTAAGGCGGTTCCGGAGGGAGGAGAAAGGGACGTTAAAGCAGCGCGCTGCTTGACGAATTATATTGATTTCTTGTTTTTTAATAGCCTGGATAGCTAATAAGATCATATAGACTTAGTGCCAACTTACCACTCTAGAGATATTTAGTAAGCTCGTTATATTACGGACTAGTTGATCCCTTTAAAAGATCACGCCTATATGCCCTCTTAAGCTCCGACTCGGTTATTATTAAATGACTATTAGACTAAACTATATCTAATAGTGTATACTAGCGATACCTCTCTAAAAGTGACTAGAGACTCTTACGGTATTCCTTTCTATAGTCCTTTCTAGTCTTAGGATCTAGGTCCTAATCACTTATTAAAAAGAACTACATTTTGTTCGATGGTGCTAGGATTATCCTAATTATATATAGATCACCCTTAATACTATTAGTCATACTATAGTATTTTATTAATTTCTCTTTTATAGCTTTAAGAGAAGAGAGTATCATTTATTTCTAGTGAACCTTCTTCCGCTAAAGTTAAGATATTAACCTTTTAAGATAATTAAAGAGCTTATTATAGATCCTAAAGATAAGGTAGATACTCGAGTCTTTAGTACGATATACTAATATAGTAAACGTGAAAAAGGGCTAGAGGATATAAAGTAGATAGTTAATCTATCGCCACCCCTCCGAACTTAATACGAAATAGGGTTAATTAAAGTCCGTATAGTACGAATTGTACGTAGTATAAAGTCTTTTTACCCGCCGGAGTATTAGGAACGTCGAGTTCTATCGTGTATAAACATCCTAGATTAGGAGGAGCTATAACTAAGTGTTAGACTAGAGGTTTAAGAAGTTTTCTTTATATTAAGGGCTCCTATTAATAAAGACTATAAGACCCCGGACCTATAAGTAATAGTTAGTATTATTTATAGTTTATAAATAGAAGCATACCTTATTTAATATATTAGCGATCTTATATTTCTATTAGCGCGAGCGGAGTTAACGTAAACGATCGTCGGGTAATTCTAACTCGGCATTATTATTCCTCGGCGAAGCCTTAATCTTACTAAGTAAATCAAGTAGACTTAGTTAAATAATATAGGCGAGATAAGGCACTTAAATAATTGTCGAATCTATCTCCGGGTCTAACTATAGATTCTTAATTAACTTATTCACCGCTATAGTAAGTGTCTTATTATTAGACGTATTATTAGTTGTCACCGCGAGTATACGGTGAATGATCTAGTGCTATTATAGAATCCGAATAACAACTTCACTAAGGTTAACGCTAGAATAAGTACTAGAAATTGGCTTAAAGCTAAGGAGTACCTTACGATACTCCTATTCCTAGTCTAAAAAGTATCCTATAATAGCTATAAATGTATATTAAAATAGTGAGGTCTAATAGTTAAGGGCAATCGATATCTTTATATTAGGTGGGAGCTATTATAGAGTTTTTTATTAAGACTCTTTAACGAACTCTCGGAGACGCTTACGAATAACCTTTCTTAATAGGATATTTAGTAGTATAGGTGCTAGTCGGGCGTAAGAGATAAGGTCGTAGAATTCTTAGTGCTCGATAAAGAGGAATAGTAAATGTGATATAGTGATTAGGTTAAGTAGCTTCTACTCCTATATTTATTATATAAAGGTAGGTGCTAGTCTTCTCTCGTCCTAAAATATAGTTAATTAAGGATTCGTATTAATATTTAATAAGAAATATAGATAAATATACTACGTCACTAAGTAGCTAGTAGATACTACTAGTTCCCTAGAGTACCTACTTCGGTACTCGTTATCTATACCTTAGACTATTAAGATGCTTCTATATTATTAATGTCCCTATATAATTCGTAGCTAGATACGCGAGGACTATACGATAACGTTTATATATAATACCTAGCTTTCTATCTTTAGTGTTTATAACTTGTTAGAACCCTTTCTAGTAATCCGCACGACGTTTAGTAGGACTTATATCCTAATTAAGATTCTACTTTAACCTACTATAGCTAGTCTTAAGCCACTAATCTATAAACTCCTTTATCATTTCTAGTGTATAGATAATAAACTCGTTAATATAGTTAGGCTTAATTCGCGTAAGTGTGTCTAGAGCGAGTGGTATAATATATGACTAAGGGTTTAGAAGATCCGGAACTAATCTAAACTAGCTTTTAGATTAGTATTAGCTCCGGCTCTAGCTCTAGCTTTCGCGTTAGGAGAGGGAGTCTTCGGGGAGGAGGAAATGTAGCGCGTTATATAGCACCCTATCTTAACTATCGAAGTGAGACGATAGGTAGATATCTAAGAGCTAAGATATAGTAGGTTTAGTTAGCTAGGTACTAGAAAAGAAGAAGATAAAAAACGTACTAATTGCTTTATATAAAAAGATACACGATCTTCTTAGGGCCTCTATTTAACCCTATTTAAGATATTAGAATTGATCTATCATCTTTAGTATCTATAAGTAGATCCTATTAGTTAGTTTAGTAGGTAATCTATATAGTAACCCTACCGTACCTTACTACACCTCACTACACCTAAGGGGTAACCCTAATTAAACCTTACCGCACCTCGGTACACCTCGCTACACCTTAGGGGTAAACCTAAATAAACCTCACTACACCTTAGAGGTAAACCTAATTAYACCTTACTACACCTTAAAGTAACCCTTAGGTTAAGAAAATATTATAATTAGAACGGCTAAGTCTAACAATTAGGAAGTTTGAACTTAATTCATAATATATCTATATTAGATATTCTTAATTCCTTAAGACAAAATAATAGAAGATTTAATAGTTAAAATGATATTAAAATAATATGATTTTAACGATATCTTAAAGTTTCTTTTATAAAACTATAGTTCTACCTTTAAAGATACGTAAGTTAAATAGTATACTCGATATATATATCTACAACTTTATATACTATTTTATTAATAACCCTTATTG